>CAEGAF010098405.1:0-29127 GCA_903067075.1 Micropoecilia bifurca | reverse complement strand
CTTCGCGCAAACCGGCTGCCCGTGATATGAGTCACTTGGTGTGTGGATTACGACGCGCAGGGATGTGGCTCCAAAACTTCACTGGGAGAGTTTAGTGGTTATTCTCAGATCACCGGTTGAGGGAGGGACAATGACGGGGTGGAGGGGCTGAAGGGGAGGCCGATGGAGAAACTGCAACAGGTGTCTATTGTCTATGTGGAGCAGCAATGTGGGTGCAAATAACTCTGATATGTACCACTAGATGNACACACACACACACACACACACACACACACACACACACACACACACACACACACACACACACACACACACACACACAAAGAAATGATGACGTATGATGTTAAGTAACTTTCCGGGGCCCCGATGAAAGTTTGATTGACTAAAAGAAACAAATACATTCTTATTTCAATCCTTTGTTGTGGTTTCAAAAGGTGCTAAAAGAGCATAGAGAAAAGAAGCTTATTAAATAATGTATTTATGAAACTAGTAATGACTCACTACGCCGTCTTCTCACCATTTGATTAATCATATTTAATGACAAATAACTGTTGAGTTGTAAACAAGATCTTGTTCCTGATCATTTCATTGGTCATCCCCACGAAGAAAACTAACAGTTTACTGGTTCATTAAATGTTTCATGATTTCAGTATACTTAAACTTTTAATGGGTAAAAAGATCATTTAAAAAAACCCTGAAAATAGTTAACTATAATTACAATAATTACAATTAGTGTTTATGTAGTATGTATTGTTTTTGAAAAGCAAAAGCATCATGTCTGCACATATCATCTTAGACCTTTTAAATTAAAAATGTGACAAAGAAAAAGTTTGCAACATAACATATATCTTGCATTACCTTTTTAAACATATAAATGTGAAATAAGAAATAAGTTATTTCAGATTTGGTATGGTTTTTTGTCACACATATTTCAGATACAAGTACATTTTACATCAATAAATAAAGGAAATGCAAAACACAGTTTTAAAATGGTGATTGAATTTATCAAGAGGATCAAGTGATCCACACCTACCAGCCCCCAAAACCCTCCAATGGTGCTGAATTAAGATTTGATTTAAAAAACAAATTGCCAGTTTTCATAAACACTTGACTGCAGTTGTTGCCACTCAAGGGGCTTAGCCAGTTATTTGCTTTGAATATTAGGTGTCTTTGATTAGCTTGTCATACGTAAATATGACAAAAAGCCAAATAAATCTGCCAGGTAGCAAAATGCTTGAAAATGTTATTTTCCCCATTTTTCTTTAAGGATTTGAACTGTTATTTGATTGAAGAAATGAGTTGAAGTCTCGCTTTCTTTTAAAAAAATTTCCCTCCTTATGGTTAAAGTCTTTAATAGAGAAATATCATTGATGTTTGGTTTTGTGTGGTTTTGGATTTTGGCTTTTTAGTTTTCAATCATTTATTTTTTGTTGTAGTTGTTGTGTCTTTGGTTTTATGTTTTAAGTCATTTCTGTGTTGGAATATGACGCCGGCTCCGCCCCCAACGGTGGAGTAGAGCGCAGTGTCCTTTATTCTTGTTTTTTTTTTTTCCTTAATTATCTTGTTAATTTTACTGTGATCCCTTCTGTGTTGTTATTTTGTCATTTTAGCTGCCTCCTGTTCATCTATTGTCAGATCCCCATAATACCTTCTGTCTTGTCTGTGTACCTGTTGTTTCACTCTCTGTGCCACCTTATTTTGGATTTCAGCTTCATAGAGTTTGCTGAACTCTTTTTCATTAAACTCACCATCACACAATCCTGCCTGTTTCCTGTCTGCTTTTGGAACCTCCATCTCCACAAACCATGACAACATTGCTTTAAAATACACACATCAGAATTTATGTTAGTAGTTTTGATCTTTTGGTTCACTTGTAATGCAATTTTTATGTCAAAATTCCACAAATAAATTTTTTGACAAATAATCAGTTTTGAAACCTTTTTTGTCTAGCTTAGTGCACTTATACTTGGGTCGTCTTCTGGTGCTTAGATTTCTTTTATTTAAGTACTCTAATCATACAGTTCAAATTTGTAATTTTATTCTATTATTATACATTCACTCTATTCTAGCATATGTCAGGTTTTGTAAGAAAAGTTTTGGAAGCTAACTTCTCTGAATAAGAAAGATGAGACCCAGTTTTTTTGGAGGGGGTGAGGGGGGTGGAGCGGTTTTTCTTTATCAGGTATAATTACACCACTAGTGCTAATTACAGAGAATAGTTTGTCTTTGATTAAAACAGAGCCAGGATGGTCTATGTAATAATTAAAAGGTCACTCATGTTCTTTTTAAACCAATCCTGTTATTCCCAGGGCTGAGCATGAGTGGGACTCTGAGCAGTGCAAAAACCATCTGCTGCCACCGACAATGGAGGAGAAATGAAGACTTCAAATCCACACGTGCTAGACGTTCACATTAAAGCTCTTGTTACCTGTCTAAATCTCTTGATGTTCCTCAGTGGATCGCTTTGCATGTCTTTGTCTTAATCAAATCAGTGCTGTTCTTCATTCTCCTCCAATCATCACTTAAGTGCTCAACTATCTCTACACTGTAAGTGCAGTGCTGAGCATTTCTGTGAGACGTGTGGTTTTAAGGAAGAGTGGTGAGAATTTAATAATTGGTTTAATTTGAGCTGTCCTATTCTTTCTATTCTTTAATAAGTTTAAAAAATCAGTTGAAAATATATTGTTGTGTCCTTTATTTATTATTTTTTTGTAACAGACACCTTTTTTCCCCCCAAACACTTTCTATTGATTTCCAAATCAATAAATCTTAAGATTTCTCAAATAAGACACATACATTTATAAATTAACCTATTAATTAATTAACGCTAACTTTTAAAAAAAATTATTAAAATGTTGCTATTTCTTCTGTAGCTAGCCCAATTTTTTTTTATTTCTCCCCAATATTGTTACATCTTCTGTTAGACCAATAGACTACAGATATCGCGAAATGCCACCGGCTCCGCCCCCAACGCTGAAGTAGCGCAAACCTTCAATAAACAAACAATGTTACAGAAGTAGTGAAACTAAACGCCATACATCTTTTTGAGTAGGTTTTTCCAAATCAGTCAAACACTAAGGCCAACATGAAAATTCTCCACAAGTTCTACGTCAGTTCTGTAAGGTTATTAGCGGGAAACAATGGAGAAATCAAATTTAAAGTCCAAGACTTTTGCAGCCAGAGGGGCCCAAAGTCTCGTTGGATGCGAGAGTGAAAGCTGAGTCCGACGTATTTTGCACGTACAAAACAAGTTAAATAATACTGGCTTGTGAAAATCTGCCATGAGGAAAATGCTTAAAAATTAACAGGAGCATAAAAATGTGCTTAAATGTAAATTCCGCAGTATAACTGCGACGTTTTCATGTTGGCGCAGAGCTACCATTGGAATTTACACACATAAAATCTAGCATAACCACCTTCACTCATCGATCTTTTATTTGACTATCATACTGTGTCCCTATGACAACAGCAACAGTTACCTTCCTGCAGAAGAACACAGTTTCCCTCTATCACGGTGTCATTCACCTGAACTTGAGTTCGGCTGCAGGCCTTGATCCATTTCTTGCATCATTCCACTCTGTTTGGGTTTTAGAAATGCAATAAGTTGTATTCCGCCATCTATACGCTCTGGGTGACGGCTGATAAGATTGCATGCTCCCTACTGTCAATGTTTGACAATGATTTCATATTATTTTAATTTAAATCTCTACGTCTGCAGCAGGTTAGTGATGGCTATTTAGTTTCTCCAGATAAGGGGCGTGGTCTTAGGGACATATTGCGACCGCCGATTGGTCAGTTACTGACAAACCCCACAGAATGATTGGCAGATGGCATCATATCAATTCTACGCAGTGCAGAGATCGGGACACAATACTGACTCCTGCTGGACACTGCAGTTAATTGTGTTTCCAGACATAATCATCATTTTATTTTTTGCTACTATATATTATATTTATTAGATGACAAAATATCTGAGAGCATATGCATCATATTTATTCCACGTTCTCTTTTTGAGAATATCATCACAAACTGGGAGTCCTTTTGATCATCAATCGTTTTTATTTAATTTTTTTTCTAAAATGCCAAATACATAACAGGATTTGAGAATAAATCCAAAGTTGAGTGCACAAAAATGTTTCACTGCAGGCGGTTTATGTACAAGAATGAAATCAACAACTTTTTTTTAGTACAGAATTCAACGGCATCAATATTTAGAGTCAATTTTATTCAACCTAATAACGTTGACAAGACTGGATTCATTTGCACAGAAGATATCTTTAAACACGGCACATTGATTTAATGTACAAATCAGTGAATTTTGCTAAGTTGAAAGTGCATCAAAGACCACTGTATGCTCTCTTGTTTTTTTTTTTTAATTACTTTAAACAGTTAAACCATGTGGTCTCATAAACAGACCTGCATCTGTGAAGTTCAAGAACAAACACCCCAAATATCCTTCACATATATTTACCCAGAAAATAATACTGGTTAGCAGTTCCAAATTGATTGTACCAACATTGAGTAATATTAGTGTCAACATAATATGAGTCATCAATCATGATTCCTAAGCAGCTTTGTTGTGGCATCAAGACTAGTTGCCACAAACGTCTGGCAAGAATTAACTTGTAAAAAAAAAAAAAGAAAAAAAAATTTCATTTTAAGTGTACATTATCAAGACAAGTTAAAATACCCACTTGGAGCAGTTCTTTAGTTCACTCTTTCTGTTTGCCAACAGTTTTCTGGAAATATCCCTTTCAGATACTCAAATATGTACATTTTCCTAAAGAGACAACGTATTTGTTACGAAAGTGAACAATCCGGACAGAGAGCAATGAGTACAAACGTAACCTTTGAATATTTATACACTTTTAATTCACTGAACCTCCTCAAAACGTAATCTGGTGACGATGCCTCTACTGACTACAAGGTACAATGGATCTGAAATGCTATAATTCAGCTCGACACTATGCGTGCGATGGAAGAGAAGCCAAAAACACTTGCAAACCGTTTAAAATAAATAAAATCAAATATGGGACAGACTATTTCTCAGAACAGATGATTCATTTAGATACATGAGTTACCTCATCCTCTCCCCCCCCTCT
Source organism: Micropoecilia bifurca (assembly GCA_903067075.1). Taxonomy (NCBI): domain Eukaryota; kingdom Metazoa; phylum Chordata; class Actinopteri; order Cyprinodontiformes; family Poeciliidae; genus Micropoecilia; species Micropoecilia bifurca. The sequence goes on along the minus strand of CAEGAF010098405.1, from coordinate 24,025 downwards.
CAATCCATCAGTAGAGAATAATGAAAGTGCTCTTGTCAAACCTGTAAAAAAATAACTTTTACACCACAACCGGGCTAAAGCTGGAGAGTTTTTCTTGTCACAAAATTCTTGACAAATGTTTTGCTTATTGGTGGTTCTCCCCCCAGTCGCCCTGCCGCTTCTTGTCCCCCTCACCGCCCATTGGCTGGATTAGTTGTCATTTGTTGAAAGGAAGGCAGGCGGGAAGGATGACCGTGGAGCAGGCCGGGCCTGCCAAAGGCTCCGCCACTTCTCCCTCCAGCTCCGTCCACGTTCCCTTCTCTGGGCTGTAGCAGATGGTCGAAGACTTGTAAGCACCCTGAGGAAGGGGAGAATTAGACCGTTCCGTTTATTCCTCTCAATGTTTGGATTTGTAACCCCAATCTTTCATGTTTTATTGGGATTTCATTTGATGGACCAACACATACTTGGGAGGTGGAAAATGATGAATGCTTTTAAACATTTTTAAGAAAACACTTCTGAAGAGTACAGCATGTATTAGTGTTTAATCCCCTTCACTCCGACAGCCCTAAATAAAATCCACTGCAACTGATCCCCTTCAGAAGTAATTTAATCAGTAAGCGGAGTGACACATGTGTGCAATTTGATCTCAATAAGATACTGAGATTTATTATCAAAACTACTTTAATTGTAATGAAATTATTATTATTACTACTACTAATAATAATAATGATAATAATAATACAAACAAGCAAAATAAAGGTTAACAGAATAAGCGATGAAATCAGAAAACAAAGGCTGGCCTAATATTTCAGGACAATTGTTATGATACAAAAATTAAAACATACTTTTACAAAAAATATGTTTTAAAAAAATGAAGCATGAACGTGGCTATCAGGAAGCAAAACACGATAATATGAGGGCCAAGGGTCAAAGTGAATTTTTTCTATTACTTTACAGACTGCTTTACGACGGACTTTCATAAATGCAGCATTCTTTGGAAAAGATGGACAGCTGTGTCTGGGTTTAAGTGTATAAGTGTGATCACATTCCCTCTGCCGTCTGGATTTGTCACATAGCATTTTTCTAACAGTAATTTGAATCAAAACTAGAAGTAGTTTACCAAGAGAATGGTGTGTTTTCAACCACCATCAGCCACTGGATATAATATGTCTACGGTTTTATGTTTTTATTTACTGTAAAGTACATTTACTACCATGCTCCAGCTGTAGCCACCCACGAGGAAGATGCTATCGTCCAACACGGCACAGCCTGGACCACTGCGGCCCTCGAGTATCGGTGTCTGGAGGATGTTCCACTGGTCAGCTTTTGGGTCATAACACTCGACCAACATAACATCTAGATGGGAGAAACCTGTCCAAGCAAAAGGAGGAGGAAACAGAAGAATGTGTAAACTGTGCAGTCATTCTATATTTTACAATCAACCTTATATTCTGAGATTAAAATCAAAATCTTCCAGTAGAGAAATCAATTTTTTTTGTTTCTGTGTTTTCTCAATTTTCTTTCTGCTGTTTTTGTGTGGGCATGTTGAAAAGGGCTACGTTAAGTACCTCTGTGAACAAATGTGTACTGAGAGGAAGACAAATGAACAAGTAGTTCTGGTAGCACTGCCTGGCAACTGGCACAAAAATGTAACAACAAATATAAAGTAGTCTTCAAAAAATCATTTAACTTAAAGTTTTGAACAACCCACACACATTGTTGGAACGCATTCAAGTCACTGACATTTCATTCTAAACCACAGATTTCTATAAAAACAAAAATGGACACTTTGTCTCTGAGAGCATGCAAGGAAAGTTGTAAAAAAAGCTTGCATTTACTTTCTGTCTGCAGATTCAAAGATTTCTTTCGCCAGTTCTGTTTCAGATTTTGCATTCTGAATGGTAGAATAAGAGGTTCACTAGTTGACGAAGGCCAGCACCTGGGCATAGCAGCCAAACAATTTGTATACCACTGTAACAAAGATCACAAATCGCGACCCTTTGTCATTTGCTGAAAAGCCTGAGCGCTCACCTTTCAAATGGTTTCCACCGATGGCATACAGACGATCGTTCATCCCAGCCAGGACGTGAATGGCGCGCTTTGTGTTCATGTCCTGTTTTCTAGCCCAAACATCCATTACGGGGTCATAGCAGTAGAGCCAGGACACATACTCGCCATTATGCACTCCACCTGTAACATGTAATCACAACCCTGTGTTGCTAATACAGTCAAAATATAACTTGGTTGCTAAAACGCAGTGCTTGTGTGCATGGCGCTATGTATAACGAGGTAAAACCATTTAATGAAATAAATGCAAGGAATACATAATGATTTTAAGGCATGGAGAGAGATTATGCATTTTTGATACAATCACATTTGCCTCTATAGGAGTATATTTGGATCTTTTGCTGAGTAGACGCTGTTTATTTATTTTTTGTTGTCTTTTTACTCTAATAGAACATGATGTGTCACATTTAATGGCTGCTTCTCCCATCTGTCTTGTTCAAACAGGCTGGTGTCTTTGTTTGCATGTTTTAATGTCGCCACTATGACTGGAGTACAGATGAGTCAGTGCTACTAAGATCTGTCAGAAAAAGATAAGGTTTCAGTTTGTGACATTCTGCATTTGAATGACGGATCAAATAAAAATGAAAGGACCCCGAAGCAAACATGTACTCTCAAAACAAATAACACCAGGATCCATGGTTGCTGTGAAGATTTTACCTTAGCATGATTGAGTCGCTTTTAGTCTACCTCCTTTTGTGTTACTAAATACATCAGAAATTGAAAAACCAGAACACATCATCCCCACCGTGAACATGGGGCAGACGATTTGTTTTTCAGAGATGAAGAGGTGGGATAGAGTTGATAAGAATGTGGATGTATGTGTCTAAATATAGCACAAATCCTCATTCAGCAGGATGAAACTATGGCTGAATACTATAGATCAAAGCATATTTGTGAGTTGAAATGGCTCAACCAAAGTCTTAAATCCAAGTGAAAGTCTTTAGCGAGACTGAAAAGTGCTACTCAGAAAAGCTCTCCATCCTAACTGAGTGACCCGTTTTGCAAATTGCAGAGTAATGTAGGGATCCTGCGGTGATGAACAAAAATGTAGTCCACATGTTGAAATGTTCGTTTTGTTTGAATTACAGTTTTCAGCTGTAATGTGGCAAATATGAAAAAGGTTCAAGAGGGATGACTACAGTACCATTATAAAAGTGTTGCCGTTTTAACATTTATGTTTTATTTTATATTTGCTTGTTTCAACACAGGTTTTTAACATAAAATGACGTTTATGCGTTTCTAAGGATGCAACTGTAGATATGCTAAATTGAGAAGCCAGAGCAGCTTGTCAATGTGGTCTGTGGCTGCATTTAACAGTGCAAAACATGTGTTGATGGGCATAGAAATACAGATGCAGCTGGATTATGACATCTATTAAAGAACTATTCTGACTCACTTTAACTTTTTTTCAATGCAACATCATGACATTCCTTTATCTGAAGTGTAACATGTTATTTATGCAAGATTTCTTTTTAAATGTATTTTCCGAGCTTCTGTTTCAGTAATAGTTTTCCAATTCATAGTGGTTCATTGTGATTAAACACCTGACATCTTGCAGCAGCAGTATGCCGTATAAAGCAAATGACTGGTAACCGTTGCTTACAGGTGACCTATTTTTTCCTGACCTGATATGTAGATCTTGCCATTATGCACCGCTCCTGCATGTGCAGCTAAAGGCTGCGGCAGAGATGACACGTAATTCCACTCGTTCGTCTCCAGGTTGTAGGACTCCACGCTGGACAGGTAGCCCGTCTCGTTCCGACCTCCGATTACGTACAGGTGCTTGTCCAGGCGGCAGGCAAAGAAACTGGCTCTCCTGAGGAGGAGGAGTCAAACATGCAACATCATCTATAACCCCCATCACACTTTTATGCTTCTGCCTTCTCTATTTTGACAGAGAGGATGAGAAAATAGGAAATGAACACTCTCATATCTCTTTACACATATAAACTGTCACATGTCACTAGATAAGTCAGGTTATCAGTGATTTTTCAGATAAGTGGTAACCATGTGTCTACCTTCTCCACCCATGTAGTTAGTCTTCTTTGTCAGTTTTGCAGTTTTGGTTTCAATAAATTGGACCACACAATTAGGATACTATTTTTGAAATTTCCTTTTTGGAGAACCAAACTACCCAGGAACAAGTGGCTGTTGGCTTCTCCAAATGCCAAGCCATGACTTGTTCACCGCAGTTGGATGCCGCTGCTTTAGAATCAATGCAACTGCCAACAATGACTTTAAGTGCTGCTTCAGTTTAAAGCACTTAAAAACCTATCTTAACCTATCTTATGAGCTAAGACCTGTGTTACAAAGTGAAAGACATTGAAGAAATGCTGTATGCTCTTCAAACTGTGAGCAAACGTCTTTGGCAAACTGTTCTTTTCCTGGAGTGAAAGAAGCTGCATTAGGCCAATAGTTAAGAAAAAATATTATTTTTACTCCATTTTCTCTGATGTTTACATTTGGCTCTTTTCTAAACCTGTCTCTTTTAAATTTAGAAGAAAAAGTTACAAACCTTTCCTGCATGGGAGGCAGCTGAATCCAGCTGTTGAATCTGGGGTCATAGCGGCTGACGAAATTAGTACTGTGCTTCCCTGAAAACAAACAAACAAAAAAAAGAAATCCAAATAAGTGATACCATGCAAATGATTTCATTCTTATTCTAGTTAAAATGATTTAGTGAGAATAAAGCAGAACCAAAGTCAATTTCTTATTTGTGTATATAAATTTGACAAAAAAAAGGCTGATTCTGACTTGGCTATACAATTTTTTGTAAAGATTAGATTTAATCTCTAAGCTTTGAACAGCTACCAGTGTTTCACAAAAAGTACTGGAAGCACCGTAACATATTCCAGCAATAGCTGCAGTTAGTTTCCTGTTCCAATTGATGACGAGTGTTTACTGGAGTGTTGTTTGTTCACTCAGAGCTGACCTAACCCTCAACTGAGTGTTTATAACCACCTGAAGGGACATCGCCTTTGACGGATTTTGAACCAATGCAAATGTGAAAGAGTGAAATATTTGTTGTGACTGTATTTTGTTGTACCGTTTGGGTTCCACTGGTCCTCTCCACCCATCAGCAGCAGGAAGTTCTCCACCTCTACCACGCAGTGATGAGCGCTGTTGTAAGGCATTACTAAATGGCAAACAGAAAAACAGGTCATGTGTGGTGCAACGTCTATCATACTGCATATTACACCGGTTCTGATGTTCTGGTATTTATAGTCAAGCGAGTACATAAAAAAAAACATTTTTCAAGGTTTTTAACGTATTTCAGAAAGTTAAAATGAAAACTTATTAATTGCATGGTAGCAGTTGTGAAAATTGAGATTTCGCAACATGTTGATATTGAGATGAGAACGATGACTCAATAGTGCAGCTTTAATTATGGCAGAGTTGGTGTTCTGCTAAAATATGCCACAACAGTAGATATGCTATGTCACTCCAATAAAGATAAACTGAAGAATATCATGGTCTTTCTTTTTTTTTTGACATTACACATCCACTGCAGCTGAGGGAGGATTTCTGTCCTATGTATGTTTTTGTGCTCCATGTCTCTCCTCCGCCTCCTCCTGCTGAAGTGACCCCATTGAGATGTAGAGAAATGGTCTTAGGTGACAGTCATAATGAACATGATCGTGTTCACTCAATAAATCTCGGGCCCGGTGCTTTTTGAGCACAAATCAGTGAAATGTTAAAGCCCACCTGTCTGTCTCCATCAGTCATTTCCACTGTCACCTCCCCACCGCCTGATGGATCACAGTTGCTGCAAAATTAGACAGCCTTGAATCTCATTTCTTTCCAATTGGCCTCTCCCTGCAATCTCACTCAGGCTGGATGACATGTGCCGGTCCTCGACGGGAGGGGAAGTCTCAGATAGGAACTAATGCTACATACGCTAAACACAGCTTTATCTCAGATGAGGGGGATTAGGCTGCCTGCCTTCAGTGCACCTCAAAGAGAGGTTCCATACAGCTGCCAAATTCTCTCACATGCTATTTACATTATCATTCAGTCAGCAGTATATAGGACACGGATCGGCAGCTTTTTATTTAGTATCTAGTGCCTGTACTTGCAAAAAAAAAGATCATGTTGTACTGATGCAGAAGATTATTGGTCTACGATGTCTAAGTGTCAGATCTGAAAGATTCTGGTGAATGTTGAATATGAGGAAAATAAATAATAAGACAGAAGGAGAAAGAGCATGCCAATCATGACTCCCATACACAAACGTGACCTTGTTTCCATATTTTGTCACACCACTACTATGCAGTTCAAAATGTTTGACTAGAAATGTATGAGCTACACCAGGCGTCCAAAGAGCCAGTTTCACTTTCTGTCCAGCTAAATCAGTGGTTTAGAGTCACTGTTAGAAAAAGACAACTCGTTATTTTTGATATCTACTATAGGAAAAGTGTTATCTTTTTTGAAGATAACACTTTTTTTTGAAGAACCATCTATTCTTCTCTGTGTTACTTCATTTTTTCTTTTTTTATTGCTAAAGAAAAATAACACTTTTTCAAAGAGAGGATTTATGCACTTTGTCATACGTGGAAAATATGTGAAAAGAATTTGTTAAATGAAAGCACATAGTGGCCAACCTAATGACAAGAAAAATAGATCTAAAAGTATATTTCTTGTCATTTTGTGGTGGAAATTAATTGTGGAAATTACTGAAAAACTGTTAAAACAAGCATTTGTTTTTATTTTTATATTAATAACCAACAATTGGTTCTTAATCATTTTTTAGCTAAAGTTATCTAGAACCAATGTTGGTTCTTTCATTGTGGGATAAAAGAACCACTCACATTTCACAGTTCTGAAGCCGCAGGTTGCAGACCCCTGTTCCAATTATAAGTAATAAAATTATTATGAAATGGAAGAAAAATAATACATTGTTTTCTTTTTTCCCCAGACAGAAATGTGAAAATTCAGTGTGCTGACGTATCAAGCCCCACTGAATTGAGTACAACCAAGCAAAAGTAGGGACATATAATAAATGCTGCTGTTATGTGAAGGCCTCTGAAGATATTTTAGAGAAGAAAATGGCCTCATGAAAATGAAGGAACACACCAGATAGGTCAGGGATAAAGTTGTAGAGAAGTTAAAATAATAGATGTAAAGGTCTTACAAGCACAGTTCAGATTTTCATCTGAAAACTTAAATAATATGGCACAATTCCGAATCTACTAATATATGCCAGTCCACCTAAACCAAAAATCCTGGCAAATAATTTGCAGCCCAGGTTGTTGGGAAAATGTTGACAGAAGAACTTTAGCTTTTACAAAATATAGACAAGAAGAAAGCCACTGTTATAAGAAAGCCATTAAAAAAATCCTTCTGTAAATATGTCGAAGAAAGTTCTTTGGTAAGATGAGGCCAAAACAGCCGAAAAAGTAACACTGCACATCACTTTGAACAACACCATGAAACATGGTGGTGGCAGCATCATGGCGTGGGAGTTGTTTTCTTCATCAGGGTTAGAGAGGTTGATGGTAAAACGTCTGGAGCTTAAAACAGGGCAATTCTGAAGGAAAATCTGTTAGAAGCTGAAATGGCTTGAGAGATGAACGGATGTGCATCTTCCAGCAGGAAAATAACCCCAAGACAAACACTCAGAGCTGCAGTGGACTGGTTTAGATCAAAGCATTCATGTGTGTAAGAATGGCCCAGTCAAAGATCAGCTGTAAATCAGATTAAGATTATTTGGTAAAACTTGAAAATGGATGTTCTACTTCTAATCTAGCAGGGCTTGAGTTTTTTTGTTTCAGTACACAAAGCAGTAGAGACTTTCCCCATAAAAAGCATCAAAAGGTGGTTCTGCATAGTATTAGCTGAGAGCGACTGGAAATTGGATGGACCAAGACAATTTTGTTTTGGTCTATCCAATACAATTCTCTAGAAAACACACTGATGTTTTCCGCAGTAATCTAACAAAATATTAAAAAGTTAGGTATGAATACTTTTGCAAGGTCCTCTCCCTCTCTCTCCCTCTCTTTCTCTCTCTCTCTCTCTCTCTCTCTCTCTCTCTCTCTCTATATATATATATATATATATATATATATATATATATATATATATATATATATATAACACATATATGTCTGGCTATTTGCTCCCTTCCTTTTACTGACCCCTCTGGGTCACCAGCCATTCAGGGAGGAGCAGAATAACCAGGTGCTCTACAAGATGGGTATCACTGCAGTCTACAATAAGCTCTAGGGCTCACTAGAGGGAGTCAGAAGCCTCTGCATCGAAGCCACAGTGTTGGCTGGTTGAATGATTTCACAGCTAATGCACCACTGCTGCTTATACGCCTTTGACAACAACACAATCAAATCCTGCTAAGGAGAATCCCTTTGTTCCACAAGGAAACATGCCGTCGTTACAATCCTTAGTTTTAGTTTTCCAGAGCAGGTTGTTTTAAGAAAGGGAGACAAATTTTGCCCATTAACGCAGGCTGAATCCCTCTCTGCCTTTGTCTTGTGTTCGGCCACGCTGCTGTGGGTACACTAGATGGCAAACTTTCCACTAGAATCGGCAAGCAGCGGGCATCTCAGACACAGCGAGGGGAATCAGATTCTGCCTAAATTGTGTTGATGAATGTCTTAATCAAAGGCTGTCCCTCTCAGGTTTCGCCTCATTGAAAAGTTATGATTGAATGTTAATAATCTTCTATTCCACATCCATTGTGAGGAAGCTACATCAGGTGGTCACTGATGTGTTAAGGGGATGATTTTGCAGTTTTGTCCTTCCACTTGGCCACGGACCATTTGAGTGTTAACTTTTTAGTCGTGAGTGTCAGAAATCCCTGTTGACCTTTTGCTTGTTGCAGTTTATGCCTGCGAGTGTGAGTTTAATGAGAAAATGACAATATATACGCCAGTGAACTTCATATGCATGCCTCCACTGGTAAAAATGAGCCCTTAAAGATCAAAAATGAGCTTAAACAGCAGATTTTTTTTCTTTATTTGCTAAGACAGCTTAGTCGTAACAAGGTGAAGACGAAAAGAAAAACACAAATTAAAACAGATACACTTAATTTGAGCCCCTCCGCCCACCTCAAAGAGACAAAACACAGAGCAGTGGATGATATGTATGAATGGAGAAAAGCAGCTGAGATATGACTCCGACAAAAACAAGGGACAAGAACTCAATATGTCCAGGGATGAGGACGCAAAAGGAGAAATGTAGTTTTCCAGTCTCTCTGCTCTTGACCTTTGCAGTGTGGCAAAAATATAGTGGTGAGCCTCAAAAGGTCAGAGAAGACAGAGAGGTAGCAGACATATGGACACTCCACAGAGGTGAGAGCAGTATGGATTCCCAAAGGTCTCAAGCATCTCCTGTTCAGAACCCAACGTTTCTTCAAAGGGACACAAAACATGACAAGTTTGTTTAAAGATCATAATTCAATTCATATATCAAGCCAATTAATATGTGCATCAACTCTGCTTGCAAGTGACACAAGGTCAACAAGTTGACTGCCTCCCCATGCAGCAGGTATGCACAGGTGTAACTTAATCCAACCATTGATCAATGCGAGCGAAAAATCACGTTACATTTAGAATCTATCGAGGGCAGATGTCATTTCTTATTGTTCCGTCTCTGCCTGCAATAGATCATTAGATCCAAGCAAATCTCATCATGCATCCCGCCAGCGTATTTCAGCAAAAACAAGGGAACCCGGGCATGAAGCTCCACAATGCTGTGAAGTCACGCTCTGATTAAAAACTTATATTAAAAGTGATGGTGATACATTATTACCTGAAGGATTTAGGGAACTCCTTACTCTCATTTTCTGCGGAAATTAACCCGTGTTAAAGTCATCCACAGGAACAACTATTTCTCATCATAATAGCCACTGAAACAAGACGCCTCGGGTGCAGAGGAGGCGAGAGCCTTTTTGCAAACTCACTTGTGAGGATCTTCCATGTCTTTTTCTCGTCGTCATAGTACTGGACCAAATTGCTGGGAAGACGATCGGGTCCAGGGGGCAAACCACCCACCAGGAGCAGCATCCGCTTATTGGAACGGATTCTGTAATGCCAAAGGTGGAAGGGTTTTTTTGGAAAAAGAAAAAAAAACATTCAGGAAATTTTTTATTATTATTTCATGTAAAGAAATATATAAGCATTTGCTTTGACTTTTAATTTCAATCTTCCCATAACATGAGGTCATAATAAACCTCGTGAGCAAATTCATTACAATTAGCTAAATTTGCTCAATCGCCTATATATCCTTATGATGTGTTACTGAATGGTTATTGTACACTAAAGATGTGTTTTCAATTAGCTGTGAAGCGAGGATGGTCCTGCAGGGTGCCATGCTGGAGGCTAAAAGCACAGCACAGAACATAAACCTGACTATACACTGTCTCCATTTCATTGGCTACAGTCGTACATGTGACTTCTCTAACCCAATTGATGGACGTTTCCTGCTTTTCGTAGATCAAATATAACCTGAAAGCGGCACCCTTTACTGCAAATTAATTACCATTATTGGATTCTAAATTACCATCAGTGCAGTTCTATAAATTTATCACAATATGCAACAAAAACAATGAATGTAGCTCGTTTTTTTTTTTTTCACACTTGGGTAAATCGCTGTTGTTTCAGTATACGTCTGGCAATATATGGGAGCCCTACAGAAATGTTTTTGGGGTAATTCATATGCAAATGAGGTCATGGACATAAATAATAGTGATTAATTGAGAGGAGAGAAACACTGCCATATTAAACTAATTATGAGGAGTCTTGATTTGTTGCACATTTGGGTGACTATGTGGGAAAAGATTTATTATTTGGACAGGGAAGAAATAGATATAGGTTGCATTATGATAAAAAATGATTCTAACAAACAAAAAATGTAATAATGTTAAAGGAAAACAGAGAAGTTTTATAAAATCACTCAACTTATTGCAAATACAAGCTGCTTCTCAAACTGCCAATCCAGACAAACATGAACATAATGTGTGGATAGTTTCACATATATACTAATAACTTTCCTCACAGCCTAAAGAAATTTTTATAATAAAATACACAAAATTAGCATTAACTCTTGTTACATTCCTTTTCATGTAATTTCAATTCCAGGAAAACTCTTTCATTTGGATCATAAATTCAGTGCAATTACCATGTAATTACCATGGCAACAACTCAATTTCAGCATTTCAGGCTCTGTTTAATAAAGCCGCTTCCAATCAGTCAAGGAAAATTCATAAAGATTCTCACATCTCGTCCACATTCATTTAAAATGAGCAACATAAACATTTGAGGAAATAAAAAAAAAAGGTTGTTTTGTTTTAGATCTATCTTAGTTTGACACATGTCCGCTTTGCTGCTATGGATGAAGTGCAGTAGAGAGTACATTAAAGCTCTACACAGCTGTCTTGTGTCAGAGGAAACGCCCCACCATCTTCATAATCTGACCATCAACCCTCAAAGGTGTAACTGGTCTCGTACGCTGCAGTTTCATTTGTTGTTATGTTTCAGCACCGTAATTACTCTCACATCCCGCACTTGTTTGAATTAACGTCTATGAGCTTACACCTTTTCTTGCCTCTGTTATCCTCACCTGCTTGCCACGGTCTGCCTGCAGTGCTGTCTGAATGGCATCAGGTGGTAGTTCATGGCATCCAGCAGCAGTTTCTGGCACACGGGGTCACTCCTCATGAAGTCCACAGACTGCACCCTCTCCACGAGCTCTGGGGCGGGTATGAGGGCAAAGCGCAGCCTCTTCATGAGGTCCGGAGCGTAGTGCATGCGCGTCTCCCGGTCATGCTCCAGCCAGAGGACAGACATCTGGAAGAGAGCCAGCTCTGACTCCACTGGCGGAGGCAGAGCGTCCAGCATGGCGCACATCTCCTCAAAGTTCAGCAGCAGTACATCCTCCACCAGGTACTTGTTGGCCAGTTTCTTGGTCTCGTCGAGCCCGTGCAGCGCAGCGATCTTGCAGATTTGCTTGTAGTTCTGCACAGAGATCTGATCATTGAGAAACTGCACACTTAGCTTGGTTATCTGGGGGATGTTGAGGATCTTGCTGACTGACAGCACCTCTTCCACTGTGTCCAGGGAAAGAGTAACATTGGCAGTGTAGAGGTACTCCAGCACTAGCCGTAGTCCGATGGAGGAGCAGCCCTGCAGGACCAGGTTGTTGATGGGCCTGGCACTGGTGGTCACCAGCTTGTCGTCCGGGGAGGACGAGGGGGTCCCACTGCTGCCCTGATCCCCCTTGCTTCCCTCATTGCTAATCACATTATGGGAGGAGAAGAGGGATCTGAAATACTGTGAGCAGGACGCCAACACAGCTTTGTGGCAGTGAAACTGCTGTCCCTGGGCAGTTAGAGTCACATCACAGAAAAGCTGCTTTCTCCACAGGAGGTTGAGCCCGTGCAGCAAGGTGTCACTGTGCGTTGGGTCAAAGGTGGATGTTCTGTCACCCGATCTGGACATGACTTCCTGACTGTGAACGCCACCTAGGCAACAAATAAGCAATGCAAGCCATTTATTTACACACCAAACATCTGCACCCGCAAGAGATCTCTCAGTAAGTCGTCTCTTCCATCCAGGGCAGCAGCGGGTTAGGAAAACCTGCCGCCAGCGCGGCTTCTGGCGCCTCCAACTTTGGGATCTCGGTCGTAAAGCAGCAAACAGAAACGCAGCAGTACTTCCCACAACGCGCCGCTCTTATGCATGCTCGGCTGAAGTGCGAGCTGCTTTTAGAGCCCGGAGGACGGAGCTCGGCCGGCGTGGAGCCGAGGGAGCCGGAGACGCTGCGGCGCTTTTCCTTCTCCTTAGCGCGGCTGAAGTTGTCGAGGGGAACCGGAGGTGAGGTGGTGGTGGTGGTGGGGGGGGGGAGGCAGGAAAGAGAGAGCCGCCTCCTCCGCCGCGATGGACCCGAACAACATGCAGACAATCCAGCTATCTTTTCTCCAGTCTTAGTGCGCACACACCCCTCGACACCGAGGACATTACACTGATTTACGGAGTCAAATACAAAAAGCAATTAGTTTGTCTCCGAGCCGCCAGCAGCAGCAGCAGCAGCAGCCGTAGCAGTGCGGGCGTAAAAAAAAACGGACGTGAGTATTCGGATAATATTCGCATAAATGCAGCTCTCGGCAAAGTTAAAACACATTACGCGTCGCTTTTTTTGTTTCTAATGCTCGTACACAAGCTGGTTTCGGCGTGCGTAAACTTGGACCCAAACATGCCGTAGCGTCGTCCCTAAAAGCGCCTGTCACAACTAAATGATGTGAGCAGCTTTCCTGAGAAGGGAAGACCAAAACTTACCTGACTTCTGCTCTTCACGCCAAAAAAAAAGAGAGAGAAAGAAAGTACGGTTCAGGATCCAAATATCTCCACAATATTCCTTTGTTCTTCTGTTTTTTTGTTTTTTCTTAAAGAATATCCCTTTCCTTTAAACTCTTTCCTCCGAGGTGTCTCCAAATAACCATTGACTCCAACTCACAAAGTCACTATTTCGGGGCTATTTGTTGACGTTGATCATTTGTTCTTCTGAATTAACAAGAAGTGTGTGTGAGTGTGTGAGAGGGAGCTGTGCTTTCTGCAAGAGAAGAAGAAGAAGAAGAAATATACGTGTGACAAATTATGCTACCAAGAAACAACACATCATTATCCTTGGGCCTGGGGCTCAGTGAGTCGTAACGAGAGTAATAGGAAATCCACGGTTGGGGAGAGAAACGGTCGTGCATGGCCGGTGGAGAGAGACCATGCAGGGGTATGGATGCTGGAGAGACTCGCAAAATTATGGCTCAAGGCTATTGTAAAAACTGTCGAGCGTAAATGACTGCGATTTCAAACATCTTTGGAAGAAAGAAAAGAGAAAAGGGGGGAGAGAAAAGAAAAAAAACCCGACTCTTTCCCCTCGCTGTTATAGAGAGAACCGTCAAGTTTTAGTGCGCATTGCTAATTAGTCAATTTCTCTCTGCCTTCACAGCCCGACGACTTTGCTGCTGAGCTGAAACTGCTAATTTCTGGGACCAGCCTTTTTTTGGCTGTGAACTGGATGGATGAATGGCTTGTCTCGCACAAATGACAAAAAGCCCCTGCCTTAATCTCCATCGCCAAAATAACCCCCCTCATCTCATTCTGCTCCTGCTAGTCCTTCAAAAGAAGATGCTTTTGCACTAACACAAGTTTTGCATCTGTATAATAAATGGCATCTACCATGATGCCCATATTGTTTATATTGAGAAGTGGAAGGATTTTTTTTAAAAAAAAAATCCTCCTCTCACTCTGACAAAGGCATCACAGCACACATCCTCAAAGTGATGCAAAGTTTACAGAAACAGGCAGATAAAGTGGTTTATTATGAACTATGATGTTTGATCAGCTTATTACAAAAATGAATTCATCACCTATTACTGGTTTAAGTTAACATATTCTTTAATTTGACAGAAATGAAAGCCTAAGATAAAGTAGGAACACACTGAAAACACTATTGTGAACAGTGGTGGTGGCAGCATAATGCTGTGGGAATGCTTTCAGCTGCAGGGACATGCAGGCTGTTCAGGTTGTTTGGGATGTGTAGCAAAAAAAAAAACACAAAAAAAAACAAGGCAGTCCTGGAAACTAATCTACTATTGGAGCTACTTTCATAGTGCAATTATGTTGTCGTGATGCACCCTTTAAAGACTCAAAGTTACATTTCAGCTTCGTCTGACCAGAGGAGCTTCTTCTACATGTTTCTTGAGCTCACTTTCCACAATTTGCCAATCTTTCCACTGTTCATAAAACTCAGAATTTCTTAAAAGCACTAACTAGTAGTTGGCATCTCAACTGATTATCATAATAAAGCTGAGAATCTCTGCAGCTCCTCCAGAGTTGCCATGGATATCTTGGCCATTTCTCCTTGCTCAGTCTTTCAGTTTAGATACATAGTCATTTCTTTGTTGGTTTACTGCTATGCTACTCTTTCCAATTTTGATTATGGAATGAACATGGAGATAAAACTGCTCCATATTGAAATTAAAACACCAATTAGGTGATATCTGACAGCAATTAATTGCATCCATATTTATTTATAGGTATAAGAGTAAAGGAGGCTTAATACACATCATAGTTTTCTGATATATTTTATTTACACATTCTTATTACTTAGCTGCTTCATTATGTACAGCATAGTTTTGCTAGAAGACATAAAATCCAAACAATCTGTTGTACCACAATACAAAAAAGGAAGAAAAAACAACAGTATAAATATTTTTGTCTAAATCTAAAAGACAAAACTTCAGAAGATGAATAATAATAGCTCTTTGTTGTTTGCATGCGCATCTATTGTGAGAGAAGTTCCAGTAGCGTGAAAAATCACCTAAATATGACTTCAGACAGCGACGGAAGCTTCCTCCAGCTTGAGGTGTCTTTGTGTCACTACCACAAAGACACCTATTCTTCATATATAAATTAGGATTCTGTCTTTAAGCTCACAAACGTGAAAAATCAGGTATCACTTATTAGGACCGCAAACTGTCAATTACACCCAGAGCTCAATTAGAGTAAATAAACTTACATGCGGGACTCCCCTGGGACCCGTAGAGACAGTTGCCTCACAAGTTCTGAAAATGACAGATAGGGATAAATGGGTTTGTTCATGTACTATGAAATAGAGAAGCACAACGCTATCGTCAAGCAGTAACGGGCTATATATATAGGTAGCATTTATAAGCGATGGAGCCATACTATTGTTTGATGTTTGAGTGCTTGACAAGCACGCAGCCTGCATATCTCCCCCCCCCTCACCCCCCCATCGCGCCCCTTCAATTCACTCTGGTTGAACTCTATGAGATGACTGATTAGACTGTGTGCGCTCCATCTCAAAAATTAATACAAAAAAAACAAAAAATCATTATCACTAAAGGAAAACTGTAGCACTGTAATATTAATTGGAAGTTTAAGGCAAGTGTGGAGTCAGTTTGTATTGTTGTTTACACAACCGATATTGGGTTGTCTCATTCTAAGACGTCTCCTCACTGGTATTACAGTAATTCACCGTACTTCAGTTTTGCAGCCACATACTGTTATCTTTACTAGCTCTCAGTTAGCAGTACATTACCCGAGTCTCGGGCGAGCTATTCTAATGCAATAAAATGACCATTTCCAACTCTTTCAGCTCTTTGTAGCAACTCAGTCTCCTGAGGCCACTGGTCTTCAGATTGCAGGGCGTTTATGGTTGTAGGTTGTTGCAGTATGCAGGAGGAGGAGGGAGGGGGTCATCAGATAAGAGAGGAATTTCTAGACTAATTAAACCCTTTGAGAATCACACTACAGTGATTTACAACTCTCTGTACCAGTTAACCCGACTCATTTTTATCTGTCATATTACTCAGATACCATATCTACCTCTATTGCTTAAAAGTCTGTTTTTTTTGTCTGCAAGATTATGGAAACAAGAGAGGGAGATAATAGAATAAACATCAAGTGAGTTTTAAAAACAGTTTCTCACTCATAATGAGAGCTTTAAAGGGCATCTAGTGTGTCCAATGAAATAGTAATAAGCACACAACTCTTTGCATAATACTTACCCTATATTAAGCTTTTTCATTGTTTAAGATGGTACAACATTGTGCTCCTACAACAGCAAAATAAACAGCATAATCATGTCAGTATCACCATATCCTTGGGTTACTGAATAAAGAGCGAGCATTTAATCCAATCAGTGCGATGAAACAAAGAAAAGCAAAGTTGTGAATAGCAAAGTCTACCAGGCATAATTCCTTTTGGCTGGCTCCTGCAGAGGGGTATGCTAAGATAGAAAGTATTATTTTCCTAAATGGAAGGTGTCAGATGGTCACGGAAATGTGATCGGCTGTTCAAGATCACTGCTTCCCATCTGCAATTTGTGACGTGTGAAAGATTCAGCCCAAATGTGCTCACCGAGCGTAAATCCTCAGCACTTTCTCTTATCGTGGAAAAGCAAGATAACCAGCTGTTTACAGATCAGAGAACATATCATATTAATATCATGGAGGGTGGGGCAGGAGTGGTGGGGGCCGGGGTGGAGGGTGATATCATCTTGTTTGTAAAATATTTTGTTAACTAAGTGTGGTGTGGTATGGCAACCTATAAAGTGAAAGTTGTAATTTGTGGGGTTTTTTTAGGGGAGGTGAGGACCGTTAAAAGGAGGGTTTTTTTGCAAAGAAGGAAAGAATTAAAGGGAGAAAGCAGAAAAATGGTTCCACTCCCTAGGAAAGACCCAAATGAGGTAAAAAAAAAACCCTCACAGGAACTACATGTTTGCCTGACCGTACACTAAGCTGTCTATCATCCATCAATGCACATGTCTGAGGTGGACATTTAGCCTTCTTCCTATGAATTCCAGCCAAGTCAATTGCAAACCAATTTATCAGTAAGAATACACGATTTCTTTGGCTCCTAAAATAAAACTATAAAAGGGGGTTAATTGGAAGGTTATGCATTTACTTCCTTAGGGGTTAGGGGTTTGTCCTGTAACTTGCGGGTTGCCGGTTTGAACCCCTGCTCCATCCATCTCGGTTATTGTGTCGTTGGACAGAGTGGTGGTCAGAGGACTTAGTGGTGGCGAATGGCAGCCTAGCTTGTGCGTCAGGGCAACAATATACTTTACTTTGAATGGGTGAATGACCTCAGACTTGATGAAGTGCAAAACAAAAGCAGGACATTTACCATTTGTAACCATAAGAGTTTTTAATAAGGTTACATGAATCCCTACATGACCCTCACTTTACCCCTTGTAGTTATTTATCAACAGGAAGATCAAATAATGCCACATTTTAAATATTATACAATACTACTAATAGTATATGTAGCTGAACCAATGTTATTCACTTATTTATATGTCACATATAAAAAAAGAGAAAAACAAATATACGCTCTGATGTGTTAACATAATGAAACATATTGGTACAAAGTATCCGTGGTGTGTAACGTTTAGATATACTTCATCATTATACTCCAAGGATTTTTCAAGAGTAGTATAATTTCTAAAGTCTACTTTTAGTTATTCATATGGATAAACCTGGTATTGGGATTCAGCCTAAGAGTCACACTGATCTCTCAAATTTGTTCACTGAAATGATGACCACAAATATTTAATGAGTTGAAGTAAGACTTCTAATTGAAGAATGTTAAAATTGACATCAAAGATATTGACTGAATATTACAGTTTTACACGTTTAACCCCATGTGCAAACTGTCCTGTTTCCACATGTGATAAAAGAAAACGTTTTTCAGCCCTTATGAGGTATACTTTCTCAGTTATTTTTTTATTGGCACAAGAACCACTAAAGTGTAGTTCCAGGTGCTGTGATAAGTTTTGTATTATGTATAATTGTTAACCATTAAAGAAAAATGAAAGACTATTTGTCATTTAAGTCTTTTTTTTACCATGTCAAGAACCACTGGAATGTGTTTTCTGGGTACATGCAGATATTATATGTAGTTGGAGAAGTTATGATGTAGCCCATTAAAGTAAGTTACTAATCACGTCAACATTTACATGCTTCAGTTGGAGGAGTCACACGCCTCGAACATTTGAAAAAATGAAAGCAAATTTTAAATATAGCGAAGTACGGTATAGCTTTATTTGCTAATAGGCCACATTTAACATTCTGCCTTTGTTGTTCCTTTACAATCATAAAAATGTTTGCAGATTTAATGATTATTTGCATGACATAATTCTTGGTTTGACACACAACATAGACATTCCCTGAGAACTGGTGACGTTCCAATTTTTTTTAAGGAATGCACAATTTCTCTGTGAAATATCTAACCAGAGCTCAAAGTGCTAAGGTGAAGGGGGAGTGGTAGGGATCGGGACAACCCTTGAAAATGGGACTTAGCCATAGTGTACCACTTGTTTAACCCATAAGTAATTTGGATGTGGAAACCCATTAGGTTTTGCTTGTCATTTCAGATCAAACTTGGTCAAAGATGATTTATAAAATCTCCTTTGTGCAATAAGCTGAAGGCACTTATATTTGTCATTCAGGGGAAATGGGAGGCCTGCTGTTTTAAGCCCCTAGATCCCCCACACATGGCGTCGCCACCACAGACACGGCTCACAGAATCAGCCAGCAGCCGGGAGGTGAGCAGAAAGGAACAGGCGGTGTCCCCTCCAGAGTGAGCACAGGAGTGTGTGTGTGTGTGTGTGGGGCATTCTCAGATGACAAAAGAATATCAGTTGTGCAGTTCAGGTGGGAGGACTCATGGAGGTGGTGTGGAGGAGTCACCTGAGGGAGAACCTTGACTTTTGGGACCGGGGGCTGCAGAGGACACCTGGAGTTGCAGGGAAGGCCGTGGAGAAGGCTTGGGGGGCTTGAGGGAGAAGAGGGGGCTGCTGTTGCACAGTCTCCCCAGTGTGATGCATCTACCTTCAGGGTGGCAGCAGGCGTGGAGTGGGGTGCGATGGAGCGAGCACGGGCTCAGTGGCGCGGTCACCAAGGGACGCTGAAGCTGCTGTAGCAGGACTGATAGTTATTCCTTGAGAGGATTGCAAGATGAGCACCATTGTATTAGCAAACCCCTTTCTACCGAAGCACTATCAATGTTCTCAAGCCTTTAAGGAATCAAGAATATCTGATATATTGCTGCTTTATTTTTATTTTTTCCCCTGACTTTTAATAAAACATACAGTTTCTCTCTAACATATTGAGGGTTTTACTGGGAATCAGAATTATTGGTACTGTCAGAGTAAAACTTCTGCAAATGCTTTTGGCAATAACCCCCCTGCAAATCATTGCATAGTGATTTAAAATTTGCACACATTAAGCTTTTTTTTTAATTTCTGAGCCATACTTTTGTGTTGCGACTGTTCGAGTCATATCTTTTAGAAATTCTCTGTGTCTAATATGGTCAGCACTCCCAATTATTCACTCCAGTGACAAGTGAAACAAATGGGACCAACCAGTGCATTCTGTATTATCTACACCCCTTGGATTCCCTGACAATAATTAATACAATAGCAAGCTGCTGTTACCAGCCCTGACGACATGGGCTCGACAACATAAGCTCTCCCTTTTCCAAGAGCTCTTGAGAGCAAATTACATCCAGCAGCGAGGTCGTATATGTCGTGGTCACCCCAGCAGCCTGGTGGCGTCATTCGGCTGCTGTCTGGGAGCTCAGATCAAGCCTCAGATGAAGATCCCACTGCATGGCGCTGTTAACGTCGCAAGGTCATTATTCACATCATTACTCCATGGATGTAAGGTGCAAGGTATATGTCAAGAATATATGAATGTAGCCCTCACCGTTGGGATATACGCCGCTTTTAACAGCAAAGGCTGGCCTCATATATCAGTGAAGTTCATTAACATGCCACATGATTTCACTGATGCGTTGTGCTGACCACCTCGCTGGTCACACACCATTATGTGTTTACTTTATTTTGTGAGAAACAACTGGTAAGACTTAACAAAAACAATTCCCGCAGTGACTCAAGAAAGTATTCACACCCTCAAAACCTTTTCCCATACTGTCATGCTACAGCCACAAACTGCATTGCAATTGAGGTTAGATGTGAAAGATATGACACACTGTGGTGATTAATAGCATATGAATTAAAAGTAAAAATGGTTCATGGTTTTCACTTTTTTCATATAAAAATAAGTTTTCATAAAAGTGTCTATTTGGTTGAATCACTGTCCACTTCAGTTAAGTCTGCAGGTCTTTTTTTGGTGTGTATCTTCCAGTTTACCTAGAGGCTAAAATACTCTGTCACAGATTCTCAGTTGAATTGTGGTCTGAACTTTGACTGGGCCATTCAAACACATGAGCATGCTCTGATCTAACCGTTTTCTAGTGTAACGCTTTAATTATTTGTAGGTTAGTTATACTTCTGGGAGGTGCATCTCTACAGGAGTCTCCAGTCTTTTACACCCTCTAACAAATTTACTTGGTAGGATTTCCCTCTTCTAAACTTGGTCCATCTTTTCATCAACTTTGACCAGCTTCTTTATACCTGCTGCTAAACCAATTTCAAAATTTATGTCAAATATATTGCTGCGCTGCCTGTTGTGCTCCTTGGTCTTTGTGATGATATTTGTTGACTAATGCTTTCTAACAAACCTCTAATGTGTTTATAGTACTTTTCGGTTTTAATACAGCTGGAGCTTGTATTGACACTGAATTACATATAAATGGATCTCTTTTTTAGATATTAGGCTACTTGTGAAGGCAGTTGGGTGCATTAGATTTTATAAGAATTGAGAGAAATGCATGACACACTTTTCAACACATTATTTGACATCAATTTCATAATAATAATGTATTATATTGTGCTGCTCTTTTACATAAATCCCAATTCTAATGTGGAAAAAGGTTCAAAGTGTATGAATATTTTTGCAAGGAACTGGAGGTTGTATTAAAACAATCAGCTGACCAGTGTGTTTCTCTAAGAGCTGCCATGCAGTTATACGAACCCTTGTGAATTTTGCCTATGAGAATATTAACAGGTCTTATTTTTTTAATTATAGAGGCACGCATCCCCACAACATCCATTAAAGGAATGCCTTGCTAATTTTAAACCCTCACAGCAGGCATTTTGGCACCAACAGAAGAAAAGTGGATGAGTTTCTCTTTAACAGCTGTAATTTGTGTTTTCCAATCACCATGCTGATTTCTGCTCATTATACTCCGGTTTCACACCGGTAAGTGAGCAAAGTTTGGATTGATTGACTCTAATTAACTAAAAAATGTTCCAAGCCACGGATTTATTATCATGCTAGCTAGCCACAAATGTCAGAGACTTTCACAAATTATTATCCTCTTAAGATAAATATCTTTGGAATCAAATGAGTGTGGAAGCACCAGGAGCACGTATTGTTATACTGATGAATTTGTTTGTCATGTTTTCTGCTGAGCTCAACATGAAGGACTCACCTGGGCAAACACACAGTTCCAGAGTATGGTTAAGTAGTGTAGTATGACTGACTGATGGGATGCTTTAGTTTGTTAAAGTTTGTTGAAATTTAAAACCTACTTTAACTCAGAGAAGTAGGATTAAAAGCGTGTTTTTTTTTTAATCTAATCAAATTAAAATAACAAAGAGAGGCTTATGCGCTGGGTCATCTTTTCCCTTTTGTGTGCCCCACAAACTTGGCAGCGTCTCCCCTCATTGATATTTTAGCCACAGTGGCACCCCCCTCTCGACTCAAATTCTTTTCTTGACTTCTTCAGCTCCAAGGCTCAAGTCTCTACTTTCTCATGAACAAAAACGAGACGTTTCAGAGGACACCTCCATTTCCCCCGGTCTTAAAAAGACCTCAGAGCAGAATTTTGTTTAGCCAGAGAAGACAGAACGTTGCTCTGATTCGCTCGGCTTCACCTCGGCGATCAAAACTGATTACTGAGGTGAATCCAAACGAAACGGACCCATCGTCTGCATGGTGGAGCCGGGCTGAAATTGAGAATCACGCTGCCAGTAAATCAGATCCCCCCACTCCCACCAAACATGCTTCTTGCAGAATCTACCTTTAGACCGAACTACAAAAATCTGCTATCCTGGCTTTGATCCATCACACAGTGCAACAGCACGGCAAGGAATGTGCTATACATTTTATCCTCAACATAGTGAAACAAGCATCAAATATGGAAGAAAATATGTCTCAGCTGTCAGGCACTCCTCATTAGTACTTTCACAGTCTACCCTGTTTAGAGTAGCAGCTTTTAGGCGTGTGCACCTCGAGGCTCGCCTGCAGATAAATGTGATGACATCCAGTCGTGGCTCACTTTCATTTATTTAGGGGATTGATTAGATGCATGGTGAGCAGATAAATGTGTTGTAGAGGCACTTTCATGTAAGATATTGCTGTATAGTCAGTGAAGGATAGGAAGAATATAAGATGGACTGAGCATTTTTCTTTTTGAGCTGTTTTTGATGAGGTGGTGGCACCTTGACTCTGCGCCGCATTATTTGCTGTAGCATTTGTGCCTGTGTGAATGCACAACAGTTTAGGCTCATAAACCTTGAGAAAAGTCCCTAAAATTCTGAAAATGAATCCTAAATGCTGAAATTTTTAATACAATTATAACCATTCTACACCAACAGACCTGAGACGACAGGTCTACATGAAATTATCGAATAGGTCAGTCTTTCTGAAAATGTCTTTTGCTGTGGTCCAATGAAATCAATCCAGATTCAGTCTATCGCTCAGAAAACGCAGATGAGAATCTTAAGTGTGTTACATTTTGGTAATTTGTGGATTAGACCTAACAAATCTGAGAGTTTCCAATCATCTCAAGTGTTGATTGTGCAGTTTCCACTTCCTTTTAACAATGAAAGAGAAATAAAAGAGTATCTGCCATGACTGCTGCTCCTCTCTATCCTGCCTGTTTGTGTGGTGTGACCTGCTCAGCCGTCTCTCAGACCGACAGCCGTCTGGTATAAATAATACCGAATGCTACTATAACACAAGTCGTTATTAATTATGGCCTTCAAAGCAAACTGCTGTGTAAAGTGGAACTCTCATGTTCTTTGTAAAACAGAAATGCATAATAAGTGCAAAAGAACATGTAATGAGTCAAATGATCAACAAGGCATATTAAAACGAGGTAAGTCTGATGTCTTTGCAGTCATCCCTCTGCAAAGATTATTAGAAGAACAAGATGCCCTGTATTGAAGATTTTTTTGTAGCAGTTTGATGAGTCAGGAAGAATAAAACTGCATGTTTTAGCAGAAGTGATTATTAGGATATTAAAGCAGTTTTCTAAAATCCAGTTAACCAAGTGTTGGGTAAAAAAAACATATACGGGTGTGCATGTGTGTATAACTTAGAATACATTCCCAAAGCTCTTGTACGTCAAGTAACTAATGAAATACCAATGAATTTATTTTACAAAATGGGTATGCCTATATTTTATTTTATCTTTACAAAATACTCATATATAGATGATAGATTTTTAAGAGCATGCATAGATTTTTTGTTCAGTCCAATACATAAGTTATTTTTCTATTAATGTGCCAAAAAAATTACTGTTTTGGGAAT
>CAEGAF010098404.1:0-46771 GCA_903067075.1 Micropoecilia bifurca | reverse complement strand
ACACACACACACACACACACACACACACACACACACACACACACACACACACACACACACACACACACACACACACAAAATGGTCTGTAAAATGCTGGTTGTTGCTGCTGACTTCTGCAAAAATATCAATAATTTGAAATGTCATATCAGTTCACTTATTTTCATGTTTAACTAGGAGTCCAAACACATGGTGGCTGAGTGTTAAAAGCTTCCAAGAGGATGGTTTTCTGCACAAATATACTTGGCTTTGGCTTGTTTAAGCCTCTTAGACATGGACCTCATCCTTGTTGGAAATAAGGTTAGCTGAATCAGGACACCAATCCAGACCAGTTAGCTGGAAACTCTGACTTATTGAGCTGGCAGCGACTGATACAGGAGTCCGGATGATGACTCACACCAAGCAGGTGCAACCGAGAGACCATTTCCTTAGTTGAAGAAAACGGAGAGTGAAAAGCAATGGGGGGTCGTATCCACTGACTCACACAAAACAGAGAGCTGGTTTGCTATGGGGAAATGTTTATTGGAAAACTATGAGGCACAAACGGGACAGATGAGTTTTGTTCATGAACACGTGGAGACTGGAAGTCGGAGACAAGTCGTAATTGTCGATGGTGACTAAAGCTGATGAACAACAGGCGGCATCACAGTGAAAACCACACCTTGAAATCAAACAGGGGAGACAGGAGAAGAAGCCTGGGGTTCTGAGGATGAGCGCTCTCCAAGTCCAAACAGGCCGTTTGAAGCAATTCGAACAAATCCCCGCTTTTTAGGTTTTCTCTCGTCCTTTAGTTGTCTAAGCAACCCTTAAATCTGAACGGTTTCTGACTTGGACGTACGCATCCTCTCGGGAGACGAATGTGAAAACATTTCTCCAAAATCAAACCCCGCAGACCCTTAATGTTACTCAGAGAAACCCAGGCATTGATTATGCACCAAAAAAAAGTCACAGTTGTTCATCAAAATTACACATTTTTGACATGTCCAATGAGTGTGATGACTCAAAGCTTTGAAATGACTTAAATCTAGCTCAAAACTTACAACTGTGACAGAGTGATCTGTTACCATGCAAATTGTTCCACTTCCATCCTCTGCCTGCAGCGTAGGCATGAAAGTACCTACCTCTAGCTCAGCAGAAAAATGTTAAAACCACTCCGTGATTCACAATTAGAAATCTGAGATGGAAAGGAGAGTAAAACACGCAAGGTGCCCCAGTACAAAGTAATGTGGGACAATTAAAATCAACAGTTACATTTGCTAAGAGGCTTCTTATAAAGCGTAAATAAGGATTTAATTTCTTAAGAGGGGGCGGTGACCTTATTCAGGACCCCAGGGAATGAATCATGCCATTTGCTACCTGCCACTAAATAGTTACTGACCCAGAGTGGCTGAACCAGGTGGTGGAAAGGAAATTGGCAGAGAATGTGAAATCTACGTTTCCTTCCAAGCTTGTCTCATTTCTGGTTGCTGCTAAGGGGAGTCGAGCGGATGAGACATCTTATGTTGAGTTGATCAGCAGAACCAACTGTAAGCGTTTTACTTTCCCAGTAAAGTTGTGGACCACAACTTCCAGAAAAACAGGAGAATGCTCAAGTGAAGAAATAGGGTCAGTCACTGTACCTGCAACCAAATAAAGAATCTGGCAACACATGGAGGTTTTATTAAAAATAACTGAATTTTCTAATGACACCCATGACATCTAGGACACATCTAACCCTGCATTACTATGATTCAATAATCCAAACCTGCACTATTCATCTGCAGGCTTAGCGTACCACACAAAATCATAATTTAACTCAAATTCAAAAATAAATACTTCATTGATCGCGAAGCAAAATTAAATGTCATAACTCATATTAATTAGAGAAAATGATTAGAATTATCTTTAAATCCCTTCATATTCATGAATAGTACCATTTGCAGAAGATTTAAACATTTTACTAACAAAACAAAAAGCTTGATTGTTCTCTTAACTACCCTTTTTATCAATCATATGTAAATGTATTTAGGTCTTGCAACACTGCAGTTTCTGGAAGTCAACTCTCCAACCTGCAACTGTACTTAAACTTTCTAACACTTTCCGACCCTCAGAAAATGCAGCAATCCACCAAACTCCATGGAAGCCTTGAGGTCATACGTCTTAACCCTGTTAATGCTCACACTGCTGTAAATGTCTTCTCTGTTGGATTTAATTCTAACCACGTTACGAAATTTGCTGACAGCACAACAGTTATTGATCCTGTGAAAGAGGTAAAGCAGAGCAAGTGAAGCAACGCTGAGGATCAGATAGTCTTTTAATCAACTGGAAGGTCTACTCTTCGTTCTTCACCACTCATCATTGGTTAGAGTAAAGGACAGATTAATTTGTTTTCAGCCATAACTTCAGAAGTAAACATCATAGCCTCTGGCTACATAACAGCCTTAGATCCAGCTGGAGACTAGTGAAGGCAGACATTTAGGGGGGATTTCACTCTGTAAATGTTTTATATATATATATATGTATTACATATTTTATACATATTGTAACTCATTCTCCCACCTCAAATAATGTACAACCTAGGGATTCGATTTGTGATCTGACATTGTCTTCAGATTATTCCTAATCCCAATCCTAACAAGAATAAGCTCATCTTTATTCTTGTGGCTAACCTAAGAACAAGACTAAATTTAATTAATCTAAAAGTGAAATGTTTCAATGATGTTTGATTGTCTGAAAAAAGTTCGGTAAACATTTTTTAAAGAATAAGAACATACATTTACTGTTTTTATAATTGTTTAATGTGGCTAAAGCAATAGATCCTTGTTCCATAAAGTTTTGCAACTATATCAATTTGAATGAGTTGAGGTCCAGATTGTGACAGCATAAACTCTCCACTGGTCACTCCAAGACCACCCAACCTATCTGCACCCTGCCATTAAAAGGTGTAAGGAAACTCAAGTAAGACAGCTTCAACAAGCTGCTGCTTCCACCTATCAGTCAGCAAAAATAAGCAGAAATTCTACTGCAGAAGATTATAGGCTGGTACGCTTGTTAGACAGTGAGCTGATGTGTAACGTTCTTCTTCTTCCTTAGACATTTTTTGTGGCACTAGAGGCCTTTACTCACAGTAATCAGACAGAAAATGTACAGAAAGAAAGGAGAAGACGTCTAACAAAAATCCTAATGTCTGGTTGGTTGTGTCAAGCTCAAGGAATTATTACAACACAAAACAAGCTTCAGGACAAAACGTTTGATGTTAGAAAGAAAACAGCGACAGCAAAACCACTGTTCCTGGATAGTGGATAGATATTAGGATTAGGGTTAACAATCAGCAGGATTCTGCATTACTAGGATGCAAAATATACTTTTTTTCTGTGATGACTCTTCATCTTCTTTTTCCAAGTTTAAGGATTAACTCTCCTGCTCAGAATTTAATTTCAGTCCTGCATTGGTACTACTTGGCCTCAAACATTTGAACAACATAACAAAGGAGCATTTTTTATTTATTAAAGCAGCACCATTGAGTTTATTTTAAATGAGTATCATTCCATATTATTTAATGAAGAAATCAAGAAAAGTGCAGCCTATGAAAAACATGACTGAGGCAGATTATTCTAATCAGAAAGTAGGTCAAGATCTCAGTTTGACTTAGTTTCAAGGATCCAGCATGTTGAGGTGAGTAAATCTTCATCAGCACAAACATAATAGGGTAGACTGATATTTATAATCATTCAGCCATTTACTAGCATTCTTATGCTGTACTTTTATAGGCTATTAGTCTACATGTTTACATATTTCCACGGCAACACAGG
This sequence comes from Micropoecilia bifurca, assembly GCA_903067075.1. Classification (NCBI taxonomy): domain Eukaryota; kingdom Metazoa; phylum Chordata; class Actinopteri; order Cyprinodontiformes; family Poeciliidae; genus Micropoecilia; species Micropoecilia bifurca. The sequence goes on along the minus strand of CAEGAF010098404.1, from coordinate 42,982 downwards.
GAAATATTGCAAAACATGCAACACTGTTTGCATGTTTTGTAATCTAAGCTTTTCCTTTGTACACCAGTGTTGCACATTCACAAATCTAAAACATTATTTTATTATAGTACTGCTATTTCTTTAACAAATAAAGGTTTGTGACGTAGGTCATGTGACTGGGACAAGGAAGGAGTTTTAATGATGGAAATAATCTTAGAAGGTTCATAGTCTTGTGATTTACTCTACTGCTGGCCTACCAGGACAATGTGGTCAAATTTGTTGCAATCTACATAAATAAAATTTCCACTGTACTACTTTGTAACAGTGAATATGTTTTGGTTATATTTCTGATTTGAGACATGAACTCAAAGCAGCATGTTTATCTTTTTGTTTCCAATGTGTTTCGTGGTTTTGACGAATGTCAGAAAGTCGATGTGAAATTAAAGAGAAATTAAACAGAAGTAAGAAGCGTGGACTCCCTGCGACAAGAGCAGTCACACCTTTGTCTGCACAGCAAACATAAAAAACATGTAAAACAAGTGAGCACACCGTTTCAGAAGACCATCTAACAATATAACAAAGAGGCTTTATTTATTTATTCATGAATACAGCACCATTAACATTCATTCCATAGCAGTATCATTCTACATATCTGATAAAGAGAGCAATGAAAATGCAGCCTATCAAAGACATAGCGGAGGCTGACAGGACAACCACAATTACACTTCCAGCTGCGATGACCAGACCTCCGAGCCCCGCTCCCACAATGATCTGAGCCAGCTGGACCATACAGGTGAGCGCTGCGCAGTCCATGCCGGTGCCTCGAGGGCTTTTGTTGCCGCCTTGTAGCTTTGGCAGTTCCTGGAAGAACAGCAGGTAGTAATACTGACGATTAGTGGGAAGAAAGAGTCTTGGCAAAATAGAAATATCTGACTTTGTCTGAAACAAGAACTGTGTGTGACAAAAAAGACTTTAGCCCTGTACATGATAAGGGCAACACCTCAAACAGCCGCATATTTTTAACTCCTTCTCACCTCAAAAACCTCGCTTTTTAGATTTCAATACATTGCTCAAATAAGAAAAATTATTTGATGTCTTATCATACAACGATGTAGCTCTGGCTTCTACTTTGTGCATTTGTCATTGGAGCAACACAACAAAACCAACTGGGCCACATGATTTAAATATTAAAATATAATCCTATTGCCAAAGCCTTTGAGCCACTTTCACATAACTTTGAACTGGTATTAATCATTTACATTTATACCCAGGGACCTGCCAAAAACAGGACTAACACAGACATACGGAGACTTTTTCTAATATCCTAAATAAGGCTTCAAATAAAGAAAGATACTGGAATAAAAAAAATATCATGCAGGAATTCTCATGATACTAATATTATTAAATCAATGTTGTTTTTTTCCTTATTGTTATAATTATTCCCATCCTTATGCATGCACACAACTCAAAACAAAATAAAAAAACACCAAATGCAAACATCTAACATATGATTTGCAAAACACTAAGTTTAAAAATCCAAAACAAAAGAAAAAAATTTTTTTAAACCCCAAATTAATAAAACTATAACTCTATCTATATGAGCAATAGTTTTCATTCAAAGTGATTTTTAACCAAATGGAAAACAAATCTTTTTTTCTTTGCTGTATTAACTATATAGTTAGTATTTATTTTTTTAAAATAAATACTAACGGTGCTTAGTTTGTATATTATTCATAATTATGTGTTTACTTGTGTATTACAGCAAATGCACTCCAGCCTTCTTTCATAAATATTCATAAAAATTCCTGGTAAGTGGCTTGTTTTAAATGTAATTTTTGGATTGGTTCACAAGAATAAAGCAACTGATCTGTGGTTGATTCTATTTTTTATTTCTCAACTCTACACACATCTTACTATACAAAAAAAAGACTACTAAATGCTGTGCTGTAGTGAGCAATTCAATTTAACTCAACTCAACTCAATTCAAGGGTATTTCATCAAGGACAGCACAGTCAACATGCTGCATGATGAAAACAAAGCAACCACTGTTTCATACGAAGGTTTTCTAAGCACAGCCTAATCTGCAAACCCAGTTGTTGATTGAATCTTTTTTTCTTTAAAGACTCTCCATTTCTAATGTCACTTATAAATAGAACCGACAAGCTCGTGATTGGTGGAAACTAAAAGGGGATAAACAAAGACAGACGTACTGTGGACTTTCTGAATTACATGACAGAATCTGGGATTTAAGCATAAAATATTGCGCCTTCCATGTACCTCCTCCTCACGCTGATACTCTGCAATTAAGTTGAATGGGATGGTGTAGAGCGTGCTGGACATGACGCCAAACACGCTGCAGAGGATGAGCGTGGCGATGACATCCGGGAAGAGGCCAATCAGGCTGGTTCCCATGCCGAACACAAAGTAGCCCATGAAGTATAAACCTTTGAGGCCGATGTATGGAAGCAGGAAGCGCTGCACGTCTGAAAAAAAACACAAAAAACAAACCCACACAACCAAATGTGTCACAAATGGCTACAAGTTATTACGAAACACCAAAGGCACGTGAGATGTGTCGTTTCCAGGGAATTATGTGATAACTACTTTGACTTTTATAGTCCCCACAATGACATTTATGCAGGCACCTAACTCTATTTGCTGTAGGAATGCTACAAAACAACATATTTTTTATTGTTTCCAGACGTAGCTTCATTATATAGTAATTTGCTTTTACATCAAGGAGATTTTCTCCCTCTGCTTTTGGAGTTGTTATTTTACCCAAGGGTCTTTCTTTCCTTGCCCAGACCTACTTTTTGTTTCAAGTACACATGGCCCACCTCGGCTCTGAGGTGATCGGTGCAGAGCCTGCTAATGAGAAGCAGCAGCCTGGAAACTCTGATTGCCCACTGCCATCTGATTCAGTGCGTGACCTCGTCTGACTCTCACGCGTCTGGACGTTAATAGATGGCGATTTCTATAATGATGGTGGAGAATGAGAAACAAACTTTGCCACAGAGACACCTGGTGCATCCACTTACATGAGTAGAGTGCAGAAGACACGGCATTAATACACAATCCCCAGCAGCCGACTTCAACACCTCTCTCATATGTGGCGTACGCTGTAGAGTTGTGTTCCGCATAAGGATTCCCTTTGTAGACAATCTGCAAAAAAAAAAACAAAACAAGAGAGAGCAGAGTAGTGTGATCAGGAACGAGAGTGTTAAAAAGTCTTAACAACACACAGCTTTATTTAAAATGTCCAACTTCTGTAATAAATGCCAACGATCTGCAATATATGATGTTAACTGATGACTGGGATTGGTTGAATTTTCAGCTTGATTGACTCTGACCAACATCAGATGGTCGGAAATTCAGACACAAAACCTTGTTCTGAACACTGAACAACACTGTGAAAGTTGTTTCTGGGGAGAGAAGAATCAATTAGCTATTTTTAGAGTCACTGATGGGTTTAAAAGTGAATTTATAGAATCCACAAAAACTTGAGAGGCTTTCCAGAAGGAAACCGTATTTTCTTAGATTGAGTGAACACAATAGAGGCTAAATATTATTGAGTCAGAAATATTAGAATCATATTTGAAAACCTCAAAATTAAAGTAAATATCCACATTTTCAAAGGATTAGACACATAATCTGATGTTTTAATAACGCAGGCTGTGCTTGTGTCTTAAATAAGATCCTCATTTTTTTGTTTATTCAACTTGTTAATAAAACATTTCAACAACAGCAGAGCACACACCTTTTGCGTCTTCTGTTGATGTGAAAATGTTATGAAGCATAATATTGATGGAATATTTTGCTGTTTTTATGTTTGTCAGAGAATGCAAACCAAATCTTTTGCCACCATCTGCCCCCTCACGGAAATACATATTAACGAGCTGAAACAGATCAACATGTTTCAACACTGTGTTCTTTTTCTCCTCATAAATGTGTTGCTCTCACTTTGCTGCCTTGTCTTCATATGACTCTGATTATTTGCAGCTTATTTTTAATCAACATAATGACTGCACAGTGGAAAAGTGTGTGGGCCATCAGCATATTAAAAGAAAGCTGTAAGGGGGAGTCTAGATAAATAATAATAATAAAAAGGTTTATAATTTAATTTCAATACCCTTTGTATAATTAAATAAATCCACCAATCAGATGTCATTATCCTTGAACAATTACCAGTTACTCTAATGTTAATATGCAAGCCGTGCAGGTAAATCAGTGTACCTGAAGGAAACAATCACCGTGAAACACAACACCGAGTAGTCAGAGATGAAATATTTTAATGTACGTTTTGGTATTACTGTTAACAACACCACATTATAGATTTAAAATATTTTTCTTTTAGTGTTGGAAGTTTATCAGAATGAGTGACCCACACATCATTACATTTATAAATGACTAGAAGTCCTAAGACATTGGGTGGTAAATTACTAACAACAGGGACAAATAGCTTACAAATGAGAAACAAGGCCAGTAAGACGGGTTGTGCTCAAACATGTAATTTTACTTTTTTTATTCTGATTGCGTAACCATTATTTGGAGCTTTATTTGTCATTTTATGTGCTAAATCACACATACTCTTCAGCTGAGCACCTTGTGTTCATGCTGAACATACAGGGAGCAGATCAGTTCGGGGGAGAAGCTGTCAGTCTGAATATAATAGTCTGTCACTGTGGAGTCTCCTGTAATCTCAGCTGTTGCAGGGAAAGGTTTGGAAAAGTACCAGGAGAAAAATGAGACAGATGCGGGCTGAGATCATTCACTGCATCACCCAACAATCAATCTTTTGCTAAGCACGTTGCCACATAAGTGCGTTTCACCCTTTCAGGCCAAAGGGGTTTAATGTTCCACATTTTCTCCATCACGTTTTTTTTTTTTTATGTTTTCATTTGCTGGCTCTTTTTATGTTCTCACTCCCACCTCATCGTATATGGATACACGATGAAGGCCCCTGGCCTCATTCTTCAGTTTGATAGACGGAAACAGAATTTCATTAACATCTTAATTAGACTATAAAAGATCTCCATGAAATGTTTTTACCAAGTTGATTCTCTGACTGTGTGATTTGCCATGAGGTAACCTAGCAGAGGGAAAAAAGCTCATTACAGACAGAAATGTCCTGCTTTGGTTGTTCTGCAGGGTTCTACATCAGCCCGTTTGGTGCCCTTTGTGTTAAAGGGAGAGTTCATGTTTTCTGAAGTGAGATTCTATAGTAGATAACTTGCTTGTCTGAAAGCTGTAAAGATTGAAGTGGACTTGGAGGAACTCCAAATTAAAAAACATCACGGTGGACTATGGGGCTTTAAACTTGTTTGTAGGTGGTTATTTGCTCAGGAAGTGGAAATAGTCGATAACCTGTCACCCGTTGTCTTCCTGGGTGAAACTCATACTGAGAGCTGAACATATGTAAAGGATTTACATATGAGAGAGAAAGGTATTTGAGGGTAAAAATCAATTACAGTAATTGCAGATTCAGTCGGACACAACATTATCCATTAGTAGATGGACTCCTGAAATGGGAGATGCTCCAAGCAGACGGTTATGAAAGATCGGGATATTCTGTGAATCTGTATATTGAGGACATAGAGATGATGACTCAGTGTCTAACATATTCCCTCCACTTCTGTCTAGATGTAATGGATCTGTATGCTGTTATCCACTGTTACGACCAGTAGCCATGTATGTTTTCTTTTTCTTTTCTTTCTTTTCTGTATATCTGTAGCTTCTAATCAAGTTGACTCCACTTGGAAGTGGGGGCAGCCCTGTTGTCCTGTGCCACACCCTGAGATCTACCGTGATAGGGTCATCAATTGCAGAAGGCGTATTTTGTGAGCTTTTCTGTAAATCTTGATAGATTTGATCCCATGTTTTTTTTTGTACTGCTACTAGAGAGTTGTGGTCTATTTTGGCTTTGTTAATTTTTGATTGCTTCAACAGTTTTGACCATGTGGGGTTTTGTAACGCTACTCCAGATATGTAGCTTATTTTGTTTGTTTTATTTTGTTTGTTTAACTTGGACGTAAAATCCACCTTGGTTACGTTTTTGGCTCACAGCTCTGATTGTTTGTGGATTTTGTGTTTTATTTAGTACGGCTGTAAGCTTTTACCCTTTTGATTATTAACTTTTTTCCGCCCTTTTTGTCAGAAACTCGGAACAATAAATCTCTAAATTGTTAAACCTTAACATCTAGGTTTCTTTAATGTTGCTTCCCTTTCCGCTGGCTGAGCCGGGTCGTAACATCCACCCACAGTCTTTTTGGTCTGGTGCTAGATGAGCAATCTAGATCTATACTAGCTATGAATAGTTTTTGATTGATCTGTGTATAAAGAAAGTGGCTCCTTTTGAATAAAAGGGATGTTTTTGTCAGAATATTGCATAAAATACCTTATGGTTGAAAAAAATATATTTTATAAATATTTTGTATAAAACGAGTCATTTGACCACAATTCTTTCCCCATTGCATCCATTATTTTCTAAAAAAAACAAAAAAACAATATATTAAAAGAGTTTAGATTTTATTTCTCTAAAGTTGTTATTATTTATCAAATTCCAAGAACGAAAGCACACATGCAAACTCAAACCAATTATTACCTGTCCCATGAAATCAGTAAAGAAGAGCATGTTGCAGAGAAAAGCCGCCCATCCCAGCAAGTGACTGATGCACAGGCAGCGGTAGTGGTTTGGCATGTGGATTATAGCTTTCATCAGGGACCTGAACGTCATCTTCTTCTGCTCCTGCAGAAGCAAAGATCCAAGATCAAATTCAAAGACTTTTGCAGTCATATTTGATTAATTGTTGTTCTGGTAAGATTTCAAAGATTTGACAGCTAAGAAAGCATTCAGTGAGGAAAAGACTTTTTAGCGGAATCAAGGTCAAGTTACGATATATGAAGGTGTCACATGTTGGGTCAGAAAGGTAAGAAAGAACTGTGCTGGCTGGCATCAAATACAGCTGTAAAAACAAGTTGAATATCAATAACATTAAAACTACTGACAGGAAAGAGGGATATTGTAGATTTGTTCTTAAATACTAATGTAAATTTGGGAGGCGTCAAGCGCGAGTCGTCTTCTTCCTCTCAAATCAAAATAACGATCCAGTCAAGATTTTCATGCTGGCCTAACAAACCATCAAGCAGAAGGTGATTCTGCAAAAATAACAGACACTTTTGGTGTGAATAAACTACTGACTCATTCTGTGTGTTACACACACAGAATGACAGAATGGTATGAAATCAGCTTTAAATTATGTAAACACGCTTTCAGGAATACAAAGTTGAAAGTGTCCGTGTGACCTCAATGCATAAATGACTAATTGACTAACTGACTGCATAAATGCAGGTATGATGTTGCAAAAAGGAAAAATATAGACTGACAAAAATCTGTTTGTATACACGCAATGTTTCACAGCTATTGTAATTTCCTTACATTGCTGCAGTGTGGAGATGTGTGATTAAAGCAATAGAGAGGGGATGCTGGAGTTTTTGATTGCTTGCTCTTCACAGTGAATCCTTGTGAAGATTCACAACGAGTCTTTATTGTGAAGAAAACTGCTTCTAAGAAACAGTTTTCTTAGAATATCAAAGATAACTGGCCATGCCAACAACCGCAACTAAAAAAAAAAAAATCCAAACCCCAATGCCTATTCAAACTGCTTTAAAAGTAGACTCATCATGATGGATTTAGCTGGAACCCACAGCTCACGCACCTTGTTCGGCTGCTTGGAACTGGATGTCACTGCGTTAGCTTCTCCCAGAGCTGAGAAGGATCGCGGCCTTTCGCCCAAAGCTGAATAGGATCTTGGCCTGACGTCTGAAACAGATGTGGGGGCTGCGGTAGGGCTGGGCTCCTTACTGAGTGCTCCGTAGCCGTTGCTTTGGGAGCCCAGTAAGCGGAGGGCACTGGGAGAAGAGCAGTCAGACAGTGAGGGCTCCTTGCACAGAGGTTGTTCTGGGATGCTAAACAGGTGCACGGTGAGGAAGAAGCCCCAGGTAAGAGCCGAGAAGAAGTAGATGACTTGGTACTCGGAGCCCAACAGACGACCGAGAACAGAGTGGCCCCAGTCCATCGCTCCCACCAGGTAGCCACAAGCTCCGCCCAGTCCTGAAAAACACAGAGGAAGAAATAAGAAAAGTTGATGATTCTGATTTGAGCCAGGGGAAGTGAGGCAACAAAACATTTCAAGATGCTACACCACTAGCACAGACATAAGATGGACAGCCAGTTACGCTCATGTTAGTGAGGATAGACTCCATCAACCAGAGAGACGTCTCCCCCTCACCAAGGCATAAAAATCATGCTGAGTGCCTCATCAGCTAAGAAGAAAAACATGTTTAATCCTTGTTTTTTATTCTGATGCCTTTAAGTTGGTGTTATCTCAAGCATTTCACAAAAACAATTCCTTATTCTAAGTCTTTTACGCCTGACTTTTGAATGTAGTTCATTGCTTTTATTGTGATATTTTATTAGAAGGTTAGCTTTATACTCCACTTGTATCTGTCCATCTCTTCTGGTTAATAGTGAGCAACATCCGGAGACCCAGTGTTTTTCTGTCAGGCCAGACGCAGTGCTGATCGGGGAGCTACCTGATCTGCAGGCCCATGTTTGTTAATCCTGCCCGAAACATATTTATTGTCTCGAAGAGCAGTAGGAAGATCATGTAAGTCTACGTAAAGTGCAACTGTGAATGGCTCATTAAGTCAGTTCAGGTTCCTTTGATTGGTCTATCATTACCTGGATAATACAAACAAACGAGCATCAACTTCCAGGAATGTGTGTCGATTCACTTTTACAACACACATAAACACTAATCAAATGAATACTTCTTCATAATTTATACTGTGCAGCCTTCACCTTAAGCTGTGTTAAGACATGAATTCATTTATTTTTGGTGAGCATTCTCTCAGAAGCATTTTGATCTTCTGAATCCCTGTTAGGATACCATGTTCTTTCATCCACAAATTTGTTAGCAACTGTCAGACTAGCAAACAAAATTGACTCATAAACTCAGGTCTGCTAAGCAGGTTGTAGTGCTGTGAGTAACCCTGGACTGAGCAGGATGATTTGGAGTAGGAAAAGGCTTTAAATCCCTTACTCTTATGATCTACTTCTTTTAAACTCGTGTCTTTATTTCCTGCAACTGCAAAGCAAAGCAACTGTATGGTTTTAATGATTCAGGTCGAAAGCATTATAGTATCCAACGTTGTGCCAGTAGGAGGCGACAAGGTCAAGGATAATGACATCAGAAATAAAAACACACACACACACACACACACACACACACACACACACACACACACACACACACACACACACACACACACACACAACCATGTGTAAAGGAATAGGAAAATGACAGCAGGGCACTTTTCCATTGCTACCATTTACCTTTTCATTGCCAGACTTAAAATCCTGGAGTTAGAATTTAAACTAGAGATTCTGTATTTAAGGAGACAGATAGAAAAACAAACGTTGCACTGCTGTTGCAGTTTTTAGCTCCGAACAAATGACATTAAGTGGATTAAAGTTTATTGTTTAAAAAAATACATCTAATTTTTTTTATTCCACACACACTGTCCATTTTGGAAAATGCTTGTCAAAGTCTCGTCCAATCCAAAACTGTATTTGGATGTGAACAATGGTTATGTGGATCCATTCACACATTCACTAATCTGCATCCCCATTTCATAACCAAATGTTGCCATTTCATCAGACTTTCTGTTATTTCTTACCATTAAATAAAGCACTGTGCATCAGCTTTTTTCTATAATGAAGTGTTCTAATAAATTATGGAGACAGTTGATCATAAAATGATAAAAACTGTCAAACTTTGTGAGGAAGCAAAAAGAAAAAAAGAAAAGAAAAACCCGTTGGGTAGATATTATATAGGCTGCTGCCTATGGTAGTTACAAAACATCTTTTGTGGCAGGTGACTCATTTTTATAGGTAAAAAAAATAGTATAAACTGTACGTATAAAAAAGTTTTTTTTTTCCTGCAGCCTTGTATAATTATCTTTCTTGACTTCTGTTTGCTTCAGGGCATAAGCTTAGACAGATCAGAAGAATCTTCATTAATGCTATGATGAGAAATCTTCTAAGTTGTAAGTTCTTGGAAGGCAAATCAAGCAAGTACAACTTGTTAATGTTTTTCTACACAGAACCAAAAAAAAAGAAAAGAAAAACAGGGTGGAATAAAAAACATTCAGATGATAATTTATAGATGGAAGAAATAATGTCAGATCTTACCCTATTTTGAGAATCTGTCTATTTTTGGAAATTAATTAACAGCAGCAAAAGATAAACTGCACATCATGGTTTGTGTACATGGATGTAGGTTCAATTTGAGGGGTGAATACTTTGCGCACGGTTGTTCCAAAGCACTTGCTTCATAGTGGTGATTATTCTGGATCAGAAAACAAGGGCATTCTGGCTTCTGTCTAAATGCAGCTGCTGGAATGCAAATGAAACACAAAGTCAATAATCAGGCAGCAAATGAGGCCCCTCAGGAGTAAAAATTTTTGATCCATTTTAGCTGTTTTACTGTTAACATTGATAACTAAAGACTGCAGTGACTGAGCTGAAAATACACCTTAATGTCACTTCAGTCCCTACTCTAACACTTTCATTTTTAACTCTTCACAATGTCCTTCCTGTAGAAACAAACCAAGAAGTAACAAAAAGGTCTGAGACAGCAACCTTAACGAGCATTTCAGAACAAAGCAGCTGACATTTTATGGTAACCAGAGTTAAACAGGAAGCTTCTCTAACCGTGTAATTAGCGGCTGAGCTCTGAACTCAACACCTTTGTTGTTTTCTTAATGTATGCCGCCTCACCGAAGCAACATTTATGTAATGCTTACTTAAGTAGAGAGGAAAACACTCCACATACCTGCACTATGCACAGAGTGAGTTATGTAACAAATGTGTTCTGATTGGCTGTCTGATTCAAATGACTGCTTTTAAACACTTTGAAGTGCAGTCGTCTCCAGCCAGTCCAAATGTAATGAGGCCATTTTTCTACATTTAAGAAACAGGCAGGTTTAGTATTAATCACTTCAGGTCTAAGGCTTTCATTTCTTCTGCTTGACTGGATGATTGATCTTCTCTGGACTTTGTGATCTCTGTTTATGTTCTGGATCGTTGACGTAAGTTTAGAAACTTTTCTTTTTTCTTTCAGCAGAAGCTGGGAGCTTTTTGTCCCCTGGGAATATTGGGGCTCTTGAGAATACTGGAAAAAGTAGAAAGAGCAGCATATAAAAGAGGAAATAGTTCATAGAACCCAGAAAAAATTCTATACGTATCAAAAATCAATTACATAGAAGCAGAAAAGCAATAAAAATGGTTGCAGCAAGACTGATTGAAAACGTGATCAAACAACTCACATATATCCGTAAAGAAGAAAAAAAACACGTAAAGGCAACTTCAGAAAAAAAGAATAGACATAATAACAGTGTGAAGGAATTTTTTTTTGCAAGGGATCTTCAGTCAGGTAATATCCATTATGTTTTGTTCCCAATTCAAAGCTCCTCTCATATCCTGAGTGTTCTCTCAAAATATACAGTCTGAGAGATGAGGCTATCATAGGGGGATTCAGTCCTCTGTTGGGTCATTTAACACAACATAACTTATAAAGCTACAGCAGTGAATGAAAAAAGTGATCAAAACATTGAAACAATGGCTCTGTGGTCAGTACACTTTGTTCTGTGAGCAATCCTCAGAAATTCAATGGATAAAAAAACAAAAAACCACTGAAATATAACACCATGTAAGAAACCTACATAGAAAGAACGGGTCAGCATCGGTAAGAGCTCCAGAAAATACACTTTTGCATAAGCGGGTTTTATTTTTCAATAAAAGTATTTGAAATTTGAACTGAGAGGTTAAAAATTGTCCTTTAGGACTTCTTTCTGCTGCAGTTCTCACAAAACATCTACCAAGCAGTAAAGTTTGGGAAAAATAACCATGGCAGTACATGCTGCTGTCTGTCAGTAAAGGTCATAAGGCCACAAATATTTCAAAATAACACCAGCAATCAAATCCCAAAATATCACAGTTTCACTAAAGAGATAATGTTTTTATTAACTGTTCCATTCGAGGGATTTGTTAGACTCATTTAACTCGGGAAACTTTTTTTCTAGTTTGTTTTCAATGTTGAGCTTAAATGAAAATACTGGTATTGTGTCAGAACATGTTAGTAAGATCTACTGTATTACTGTGGACATCTTTTTGATATTGTACTTTATATAATCAGAGAAGAAGCCTGTGTTTCTTGTGCCTTGATGTGACCCACTTCAGCTGTCTAAGCTCCCACTCATGTTTAATGAGACGCACCTGTTTCCAATTACAGCCTTTTCCTCTGTGTGTATTTAGCTAATGTGTTCATCTGTCAGCTTCCCTTTTCCTCTGATTCCTCTGGTTGTCATTGTATTTTTAAGAGAGGGTCTGTTACTTCCTAGGTAACTAACCTTTGTGACTAATAATAATGACTGAACTGGGTAAAAAATGATCGCTCTCAGCTAGTTTTACTCCAGCTTTGCAGTAATTTCCAAATTTCTTTAAGTTTGTTTTACACTGTACCCTTATATATCAGTGATCAATCAATTTGCCAAATTTGAACACCATCATATTCATGCATTCATACCTGCTTAACTTCTGTTATGTGTTGGGGATTTGTTGACACCCAAACTATAAACTAGTTGCTAGGACTGGGATGAGGGGGGAAAAAAAACAAAAACAAACCAAAACAAAACAGAGAAGCTCACAATTTTTGCCCTTTCTTCCTAAAGCCTCACATTCCAGCAGTGGCACGGTGGGGTCTCGAGTCATGTGCCTTGCCTGTGTTGCTCTCAGCCCAGACCCATGACTGCAGCACATGATGAGCTCAGGGCCAGATTACTTCCTGACTCGCATGCTCAACTCCAGCCGGTGCTTGTTGGCAGCTGATTGCTCCGCTGACGCTCACACCAAACACATCATCTCACCCCACAGCTACCCCTCTGGTATTTGCTTGTATTTACTTTTACGCAGGTTTTTGGAAGGTCTCACTCGGGATGTATTTTTGATGTTGTGCTTTGCAGATTTATATGAAATGGCAAAATGAGTTCTGTCTCTAGGACGTGTTTTGAGGATGAATCATGCCGTTTATAGGGTCCATAATCCCTGCTGCATATTTGTCTTACTTCAACCAAAGTGATTTGCTGTTCAGAAAAACTGAACTAAAATGTGACTGAGTTTGGATCAGAATATATCATACTGTTTGTTACAACATGGTGGTAGCATGAGGAGTATTTTATTATTTAGTTCAATCTAAACACAGGACAAAGTGTTGAGGCTGGGGTGAAGTTCCCCTTCCAGCAGCACAACCAACCTTAACATACAGCTAGAGCTACATTGACAGAATGGTCTAATCAAAGCCTAGAGCTAAATCCACCAACAAATCTGTGGCAAGATTTCTTTTCAATCTCACTGAGCTTGAACTATTTTGCAATGATGCACAGAAACAAATCTCTTGGTCTCTTAGATATGCAAAACTGGCAACTGTACCAGTGGTGAAAGGGTTTTATCAAGGTTTTGTGTGGAAAATTATCTTTTCCAAACATTACTCTTCAGATTTGTATAATTTTTTCCCAGTTTCTTTTCACCTCACAATTCCCCAAATTTTCTTTTAACCCATGATGTAAAATCCTTTGAACTCACATTTAACTTTGGAATTGTAGCATTTTAGAAATGAAGAAAGACTCAAGGATATTCACACTTTTGCAAATGATTGTCATAAAAATAACTTACAGTACTTGTTTCCCTTCTTCTGAACTACTAATTTCATAGCCCACTGGGGTTTCCACACTTCACCAAGTCACCACTATAATATTTACCACATTTAGAGCAAAGGTTACGAGTTTAATTTCAGCTGGAAATGTGCCCCTAAACTTGCTGCACAGAGTAATGAAGTGAGGTTAAATTAAATGTCACTGGCCCTCCATCCTACTGTCAGAAATTGAAGAATATATCTCGGAGTAATTTTCTTAAAATTTGAGTTTGTACTTTAAAGGTCTAAGATTGCCAAATCACAGACGTATTTCCCTGAATAAAAATGTAAAACCTCATTTTCTCTTCTAATGTGTACCCAAGTAGCCTAGAGTGAAAATGGAAAGCATCCAGCACACGAAAGGGGAGGATTCAGCTCCAATTCGAGTTACCTCAGATTCTGCACACTTGATGGGACTGAAAGTCTATAGAGAAAAAGCAAGACATCTGGAAATAAGTGACATTTCCAGATGTACTAATACCTGCCTCCATCCATGTCACCTCACGTCGTTCAGCATGTTTCCGAGAACCTTGGCAGCGAGTCCGTGGGTGCGTCTACCTGAAACGATGCGTACCTTCCTCTACCTGACAGCAGAAAGCAGGAAACTATTCATTCAAGCCCATCATGCTCACGACCTGAGAGAAATGTGCAGATAGAGATTCACAAAGAATCCAACCAAAACATGCGTCTGTGTGACTGTGTGGAGGACACACTACAAAGAGCTTCCAAAGGCTTTCTGTAACAACCGTGAACATTTTTTCTGCAATGAGAGGTCGTGGCTGGTTTTCACAAAGTATGCAAACGCAAAGAAGACTTTAAGCCTGACCGTGTCGTTTCAGCAATGCATTCTGCTGATTTCTTACTATAGGTATTTAGTAACAATCACTTGAATTCAGAAAACTGTGAAAAAAAGGAAGAGGTGAAATGATTTGTAGAAAACAGTTTATATTCAGAGTCTGCGTGGGCCCACAAACTTAGTTAAATTGAAACTGAGTGAAGTTATAACCTGTAAAAATGTATCGCTTTCTGACTGATGTTAAGGACTTGGTCTAGTTTTTGTAATCTGTGCAAATTTTGTGTTTGTTTTTGTTCTACTTGATGTGTTGATTTGCTTATTGTTTGGTTTTCTTGACTTCTTTGTTACAATTTAAGTTGCATTATGATAGTGTTCTGTTATCCTCCCAGCTGTTTCCCATTACTTAATCAACTGACCTGTTTCCTAAGCAATAATCACTTATTTAAATTTTTGAAGGTTGGTTTTTTTTGTTGTCATTGCTATACCGGCCAGGGCAGATTTACCTTATGGGAGCCAGACCCCTCATCATTCCATAATTGACTCAGAAGGCATGGTTTGACATTTTCCAATAAGGATTAAAATTTACAACATGCCTGAAAGGTAGAACTAGTAGGTAAATGTTTTACTTATTCTGATGCCCATCCCTAACAGTAACAGAAACCCCCAGGGTTCTCACTCAGACATCCCAGTGAACTTTTTATATTTTGAGGATGCATATAAGCAGCATGCAAGTGGCTCAACAATCTCTTGGTTAAACTTGGTGTATATTAGAATAGAATAGAAATATCCTGTATTGCCTCCACAGTTGGCAAATTCCAATGTAACAGGAGCATCAGAGTATAACGAATGTTGATGTTTATTAGAAGTCTAAATGTAGATGTGCTTCTGTCAGTTCACATGCTTCTCAGAAACAACATAGAAAAACACAAAACAAAGTGAATCTGCACCTAAAACATTCCAGAGATGGTCTGAGAAAGGAGTAAGCAGAATCACATTTATGGACATTAAATAGAGGGGGCAGCTGCTCCAGAAGGGAGGTCCAGACTTCCCTCTACTTCTTCCAGCTCCTCCAGGAACCCCAAGTCGTTCCCAGGCCAGCCGAGAGACATAGTCCCTCCAGCATGTCCTGGGTCTTCCTCGGGGCCTCCTCCCGGTGGGACGTGCCCGGAACACCTCACCAGGGAGGCGTCCAGGAGGCATCCTGACCAGATGCCCGAGCCTCAACTGGCTCCTCTCGATGTGGAGGAGCAGTGGCTCAACTCTGAGTCCCTCCCAGATGACCGAGCTTCTCACCCTATCTCTAAGGGAGCCCAGCCACCCAGCAGAGGAAACCCATTTCGGCCGCTTGTATCCGTGATCTCGTTCTTTCGGTCATGACCCAAAGCTCATGACCATAGATGAGGATGGGAAAATAGATTAACCGGTAAATTGAGAGCTTCTCTTTTTGACTCAGCTCTCTCTTCACCACAACGGACCGGTACAGAGCCGCTTCACAGCAGACGCTGCCCCAATCCACCTGTCGATCTCCTTCTTCCCTCTGCAATGAGGGAACAAGATCCCCAGATACTTAAACTCCTCCACTTGAGGCAGGACGACCCCCCTGACCGGGGAGAAGGCACTCTACCCTTTTCCGGCTCAAGACCATGGCCTCGGATTTGGAGGCTCTGAGCCTTGATATTGTCATTTAGCGAAAACTAATATCAAATGTCCGTTTAATGACTTTTGCCATTTGTTGCTGCCCATGAAATCAGCTAAAAAGCTCAGCCACAGCTTTACATTCCATTTCTATGTTTACATTTTAGCTCCATTTGTTAAACAAAATTGTCATTAGTCACTGCTGCTCTGCCCATTCACAGCAGAACTCAAACGTGAGTTCTCCTGAATCACTGCCACGAATGCTCACGCAGCTCAAATAGTCACTGGAGTTGCATGAGTAATTCTGGATGCTAAAATAAGCCAAGAACATCTCACAGAACAAGCTAGAACAACCAAATGTTGCAAAATACTTTCTCAGAAACTAAATAGATCAGGTTAAAATGCCCAAAGGAAGCTGTGAGGGACACAATAAGGCAAAAAACTGCATGTGTGCAGATGTGGGATACCTGTGAACAGAGCGTGGTAGTGCAGGCCTCTCTCCTTGTCTGAATGTGAGCACACATCAAACAGGTAGGCCTTGATAGGGCCGTCGATAAAATCAGCGGCGAAGTCAAACAGCACGACCCCGAACATCACCACGACGATGGCCCAGATGCTCTTCAGTGACCTGTCACTGACCAGCGCTGCAAGAAACAAGAAAACAGATCAACATCCACACATCAGCACAACCAAATCATAACACCGAACTACAAATGAAGTCTACAAAAAATTCAAGTGCAATCACATAAATGACATTTTAAAAAAATAAATAAACTGCAGAGAATTTTTATTCGGTCCCAGTTGTTCTTACAATACATTATTTTGTTGATCTTGCTGCCCCAATCCCTCATTTGAAGACGTGTCTATGGGTAAAAATTGAGGTTGTCCTTAGTTTGATTGTCACATAAATAGATTGGTGAAATTCTTTTGCCATCAGCTTAAAGATCTGTCTAAAGTTAAGCCTTTTAGTTTCATGTGCGAATTGGAAACTGTCATTCATCCATTTACAATCTTCCACTTGGATTATTTAGCTCTGTGTTACTAGGCTTCGGCCTTGGCGCTCTGTCACGCCTGCAAATGGTACAAACAGCTGAAGCCTGATTTCTAACTTTCTAATTTTCTTCTAAATGTGAAGAAAATATTAGCGTATTAGGGTTACTCCAGTACTATTTTCATTGCATTGGCGTCCAGTTCAACTTAGAGTATATTTTAAAATCCTGTTTCTGGTTTTTAAATCTCTAAATGCCTGTATATTTGCTGCGCAAGTAAATTATAAATATTGCTTGAATAATTGGTCAGTTACTAACAAATTCATAAAGCCAAAGTAACAATTTCAAACATTTGACACTTTTTGGGTTATGCACACATCATCAGTGATTATTGTCATGTAATCTTTACTTTTCTTGAACACCAACCGGATTCTAATCAATACTATTAGACAGTTCCTTTAAACTCCCAACATCAGTGTTTAAAACAAGGACATAATTGCAACACAAACAGCACCAGTGACCATAAAACACACATTATTTGCTTATTATTATGTAACAAAGAACAACAAAGACTGTCTTAAGTTATTTTCCGCTTGTCTGCGACTCCACTGTAACTCCTGCTGCTCTTGGCAAACTGCTTTGGTCATTGTTGAGATGAGTAAGGACCGCCTGCGGTGAGGAATTTTAGTACGGTTTCAAAGATCCACCCACAGAGCTGCCAAGATTCTTCTTCCCTGCTTATGACGAAGAAAATACTTGAATTCTTTCTATTTTTGTAAACTTGATGCATCTTGTTTTTAAAGACACCTGCTGACTGAAAATACTAGACAAAATGCCACGGGTGAAAGCAGGAAGCATTTTTATTCTTGCATATTCCGCTGTGAAGATAAATGGAAAAATGAAAGCTTAAAACAAAAGGAAAAACTAATGCAAGGAAGTGGAGCAACGTGTGTTCACTTCAACCCAATGACAACTTAGCAGTGGCAGCTATTCCAGTCTCTTGTCACACTTTTATTTGTGTTTACTTCATGCAAGATAAAGACGCAACAACTTATCTCATGTTCACTCCTACATCTCAGTTATCTGGGGTTTCTTATTATTGTTGCATTTCCCATGAAATATTACAAATTAATCAGTCTTTGGTTCGGAAGCAATGTCACAGCTCTGCAAAAATTTACATTTCCACAAATGAATAAATGATGCTCATGGTTCAGCAACCTAATTTTAAAAAGTAAACTTGTTATGCATTACACATATTTTAAACTTTAAAAACGTTTGTGCAGAAAGAACTATAGATAATTTATGTAAAAATAGAACAATCGTTACAGACAAGTCAATCTGTCTCTAAGAATTATGAGAATATATCAAAAGAAAATCTAATAGCCTCTAGTTTAAATCTCCTACAGGTCAGGAAATATGATCCAGTCTGAACATGACACTTTGTTAAGAATGAACAAAAAAAAGATTTTTAAACTATCGTTTGAGACTTTTGAAACCTTGATTCAGTTTTTGAAAAAAACAAAACAAAGAAGAACATTATTCTTAATGCGTCTTTGGCATTTGGAAGGAGTTAGAGTTGGACAAGCATAACATTTCATTTTGAGAATAACTAAAAAAAAAAAAAAAAGTGGACTGAATTATTCTGCACTCTTTAAAAAACACTGCTTGTGAATCTTGTCTCTCATTCTTGTGGACAAACACATTTGACCGAAAGCACAACAGAGAAGAGAAGCTGGCACTCAGTGGTGAGAGTGAATGTGGGGTTACAGCTGACCAGAGATCAGTGTTAACACTCTGGAATCAGACATGTTTTAGATAGCATCATCGTTGCTTCACAAATTCATTTATTTGTCTTTTATTTAGAGAGTATGTCTTTTTAGGGCAGCATCTGAGTAAGGTCCGTCACCGTGGGAACTGCTGCATGGAAAAGGGGACATAAACTGCTTTAGACAGGAATATTCAGTGAAGAGACATAAATGCTTCACTGAGACGTAGTTACCAATCTCTAACTTTCCTAATTCAATAAAAGCTTTAAGAGTTAAATTGATTTGCTCGTCTTTGCTTTTTGCTGCCTATCAACTTCTCCACCTCCCTGTACTTTCTCTCTAAGCTTTTCTCAGAGCCCTTGAAGAAAAAAAAAAGAGAGAAAATCTGGGGGTTCGAGATTGCTTTGAGTGTATACAACACAAGAAGAAAAACAACCACTGAGACTGAAGCTTGGACCTTGTTGCGTATTAAAGCAAAAGAACACTAAGAGTGTCTGAAAGGCAACAATTACAACCTGCTTTTATTACCTTTTCCAGGGAAAAAAGTGAATCGCAGTTTCTTCTTGCTTAATCAAACAAGAATTAGGTGAAAGACGTCAACAAGATTTGGACTTGTGATAATTAAACTGAGTTCTGTCAGGCATTTCTGTTCTACATAAAAGGCAGCATTAAGTCCATTAAGACCTGAAAAGACGTGCACTGCAACAGAAATGACAAACCATCCACCTGAATAATGTGTAGTTGCGCCACTGATCAGACATCTATGGCTTTGATTGTTTCATACTACACAATGTTAAGGAAAACAATTTAGGATTAAAATCAATCGAGACTTGAGGATTTTATGTATTTCTATCACCTTTACATTTAAAAAATAAATAAAAATAAATTTACACTTTTTGTATATAGGTAGGAATGAGTTTGTTCGTGGATATGAACTGAAAACGGAAAGGGAGGAAATGGGAATGCACGAGTATAACACTAGAGCAGAAATAGGTAAAAGGGCAAATTGACTCTCAGTCCTTTTAAACCACTGAAGTGATTTCTCTCTGGTGCTGGGACAATGTTTGAACTCTGCAGTGCAGCCCTCTCTGGTCTTGTGGGAGCAATAAAGCAGAGCTGTCACACGGAAAAATAAGTGACATTCTCAGTAAAACAGTTTCTGTAGACAGCCTTTCAAGAAAATACAATTTATCCTCCTTTTCTATAAAATTAAGGTCACCAGTTATGTGTGGAGATCTTCTCGTGATCCTGCCTGGAGCCTTGCTGATTCCCAGAAAATCTTTTTGGTTTTACCCAATCACATAACATTATATTTTCTTATCATACATCAGTTCCAGGGGACACCAGCTCAGCTCCTATAGCTTCAGTCACAATTTTAAAACAGGAGTGTATTGGGGTCTTTTGCTCAAATATTTAAGTTTAAGTCAGCAAAATGTTTGGGGGTTTTTTTCCCCTCAAAAGGTCAATAGTTAGAAGAAAAAGTGTGGAAAAAAATATGAGATATAATTGACAGATATGTGCAAAAATAATCATTTTTTTATAGTGAAGGTTGATGTTCCCAGTGAAGAAAAGTGAGAAAAACGTACTTTTCTTCACGTGCTGTTACATTAGTTTGGATTAGTTCTGCTTTGTTCCACTTTTTTAAAATAATGTATCAGTTTCTGTGTAAATGAATATCATCAAATTTTCTATGAAAAGAAATAGCCATCAGCACAACAATAAAGAAAGTTTTCTCAGGTGTTTCAACATCATTTGATCATCTTTGTTTTGTTTTTGTTTTTGTTTTTGTTTTTGTTTTGATACTGCAAAGTCAGACTTTCCAAGTTTCCATTAAGAAATACTTCAAGATGTCCGTTCATGTTTTCCCCAGGGTTGGCATTAGTTTGTTGCACATATAAAACGTAATAGTTGCGGATAATAATAACTCATTAATACTTCTTACAGTTCGAGTCAGATAAAACTAATGACAGTGATGAGCCTCTAATTGCTCCATATAAAACTGAGAGAAATACATTGTTATTGGCTTTAACTAACAGGCAACATTGAAGAAAATAAATTCCAACTCTCAATCATGGAGTAATGTCATTAAAAGCTCCATCTTAACTCCGGGAAGAAAATTAAAATGCACCAGACATCACCACCTCTCACCTGAAATGAAAGCATCTCCATTGAGGAACATGCTTATCCCTATCAGCATCATGATGCCAAGGACCAGGATGTAAGGCCTCCGCCGCCCCCATGGGGAGCGACAGTAGTCGCTGGCCGAGCCGATGACAGGTTGCAGTAGGAACCCCAGGATGGGGCTGATCAACCACACGAGGCTGTACAGACTGCGAGGAAGGCCCACGCTCAGCAGCACCGGAGTCACAAAGGCCGCCTCGACAGCGTAGCAAAACTCCCGACCAAACATCACGAGGCTGTGCAGGATGAGGCGACCTCGAGAGCGTCTGGGGGGCTCCACGATCCCAAACACGGCGCTCTCTCCGCTCGTCATGTAGTCCTCTTTGGAGCCAGGGTAGTCTGTGGTGTACTGCTGCAAAGATGTGCTGACGTGTTTGTCCGGCTCCGGGAGTTTGCAAGGTTGAGGCCTTGCAGGCTGGTCCTCTGATAACATGGTCATTGTGGAGAGCAGTTACACAGATGGAGGAACACAAGTGAAGAAGACAAAGAAGAATCGTTGTTAAAGGTGATCAAAGAAACAGCAAAAGTCCAGGTCCTTGCTCTGGTGCTTAGCTAATCCTCCTCTCTATTGCATAGCTGAGCAATAAGTCCAAGATCCAGTTAGCATGACTTAACAAGTTGAAGGCTGTTCTGTTGACTGAGGGCAGGAAAACGGGACCCAGAAGAAGGAGGAGAGAAGAGAGCGTTCTTGAGACATTACAGCAACCCCTTTCCCACTAGTAGTAGTAAATACACTGGTCATGTGAGTGTGTGTGCCATCATGTGCAGCAAGTGTACGGCCTTAATCTGGGCGGAAAGCCAAAAAAACACCAATGTGTTATGGACACACTCCAATTGGGACTTTTCTTATCTTGGTTTTTGATTTTAGTAGGCAGGACTAAACATGAAGACAAAAACAATGAAAGTTCCTGAAAGACAGGATTGGAGATACATGACATGGAGCTCGGAACAAAGCATCACAGTGTGTAAAGCCAAAGTGCCTCATCACCCTTTTATTACTGCAAACTGCTGGTTGGGTGGCCAGCGCACATTTAATTTATTCAATCAATCTTTATGTGTTATGTATTTCTGATTAAAAATACTGAAAATGAAGTAATGTAGATATCAGTAGTTTAATAAGTTATTAAATGTTTTCATCCTGTTACATTAACCTGCCTTGGGCTGTAAATAAAAAAAATTGCTTTAGGCTAATTTAGATGACAGACTACAAAGACTCATGTTTAATAATAATTTGCATAGTCCTTTAGCTAAAGGCCCATAGAAAACCCAAACAGTTTTAGTAATGGTAGAAAGCAAGTTTAAAAGTTTATGTCTATTAAAATGACAATAGCTCAACTTATTAACCAGGTAACAAGACATTGTTAGCTTGTGCTGCTACATGTGGAACAGAAAGAAAAAAAGGCATAATATTCAACACAATATAAGTTGATATTAATATTTTTATAGTTTGTCTGAGTCTATATGTTAAAATAAATCAAGTGCTGATGCTATGTGTCAAAGAACAAGACTTCCATTAGATCCCAGTGTACTTTAAAAAAAAAAGAAGTCATTTGTTTCTGCTTGTGTAAAACCAGTAGAAATGAGGTCTTAATCCTTTTACTGGCTAAAAATCACTCGCTTTATCTGATGAAACATTTATTATTATTAGGGAAATTTGACTTTCAGTTGATGCAATGTTTTCTGTAGTTTGATGTAATTGTTGCATTTCTCTTACTGGAGTTAGTTTAATAAAAAAATACCGTCAATAACTTGTTCAATTTCAGGAGATAAATATCAAGAGAGGCTTGTTCAATCCCAGATTGCCTCTGTAAATAAATATAAAGCTTCGTTTCAGCTGTAGCCTGGCCTTTCCTTATTACCAAACTTCCTCTTTTTATATCCTCGCTGACATATTTTCATCTCATACATTATTTGCTCTGAATGACAAGAAATGTATTATCATTTCTCTAAGACATCTTTTTTTTTTTGCGCTTGTTCTTAGCAGGAGGAGAGTACCTTTTAATGCATTTTCCGTCATATTTATTAAGTTGCTGCAAATCAAAAGTAACCTTAGGCCCTTATCAGAGAGGCTGTTAAACTTTTTTAATTAAAATGTATCCTACCATGTCCAGAAGCAGCAGCAGCATATCAATATTTTACAAAGAAGCTGAAAAACATACTGAGAAAATCCATTTCTGATTGCATAATGTTCCCTCAAAATAACAAGAACTGCTTGTTTTAGGGAAAATAAATGACCTTTAACTTTATTAAGTTCCCAGGAGCACATTTTGATTTAAGCATCACACACACACTCACGCACGCACGCACACACACACATGCACACGCACACGCACACACACACACACACACACACACACACACACACACACACACACACACACACACACACACACNCTCTCACACTCACACACACACACACACACACACACACACACACACACACACACACACACACACACACACACACACACTTAAGAAGGCTGTTTTCTCTATTACTTGTAACAAAGTATTTTTACTTCCTGTAATCAACTCTTTTATTTGTGTGAATATTTCTGCAACTTCTATCTTACACAACAAGAACTGAACCATCTGGCAAGAAGTTTACCCCAAAAACCTTTATTTACTCAGGAACAGAAGAAAAAGTGCATTTATTACAACACAGACAAGCAAAGCAGAGGTTCTTGCTCAGTCAGAGCTAATCAGCAGCTTAGACAGCCACTGATTAGCTGAAGGTTAGAGCTGTCTGTAAAGCTGAATGATGCAAAAACAAATTAGTTTTCCTCTAATTGAGTTGGATTTTCCAGTCAAAATGTTTTTGAAATGTTTCTGGAGCATGAATTGCTTTTTTTGTTTTGTTTTGTTTTACCAATTTATTAAATAAGGTTAGTGTTCCATTTTGATAAAAAGCAGTATAAAAATACTATTTTTTTATTACCAGAAGTTTTAGGAAAGTTTCAGACGTTTTGGTTTTGTTAAAATACCACATAGAGTTTTAAATAAGTTAATCCAAAGAGAGGCTGACCTACATTACGTATTTGGAAATAATCTTAACAGTTGTGGACATCTTTCAGCTTGGATCAAAACTGTTGTTGTGAAGAAATATAATCCACCACATAGAGCTCAAATTAAATGTGGAAAATGGTAAGTGGGGCCATCTAATTCAGTTACACTGAGTGAATTAAAGGTCAGTGGTGAAGAGATCTTGGAAAACTTCAAATAAGCTTAAGAGTTTCTTCTGGTATCAAAAATGTCAGAACAATAACAGCCTGTGTTGTCAGACAAAGTTTACACTCTTGAAATCCGTTAAAGGTCAACAGCAATTACCCCACAGACAGTTACGAAGCATATTAAAAAAATTACACAAGAATAAAAGAATTAAATAAAACACACACAATCCCGTGTGTTAAGTTCATATCCAGGAAAAAATACTCTTCACCTGACTGAACTTATATAATTTCTGTCCAAAGTGCAGTCAGTCAACTATATGCGGCCCCTGGACTGGTTTTGTCCCGCAACTGCAGTTCAAGAATGATAGACATTTAGCCGCCAGTCACGGTAGTTGATGCAACTGGGAGACTTTTTATAGTTTATTAGAACAGAACTGTTTCCCAAAATCTTAATTCTTCTTCCAAAAACATTAGATGAAACGCAAAGTAATCAGTAATTAAGCTTTCTGCTTTGGCTTTGGAGTAAATAAAAGTACATCTATCCAGGCACATTTACACTTAGGCAAACCTCAGTGCACCCAAATCTGCGTTTAGTCATTGTTGTTAACACTTGGCTAAACGCAGCATGTGTTTTCAGATAAAGTGACCTAAAGCCTATTTTAACTGATGAGAACAGACATTTTGTTTTCCTTTCTTTTTCAATTAAGCCCAAAGGAATAAGCAAACTGGATGCCTTTCTTTTGATAAGGAAAGCATGTAAAAGTCTTTTGAAGCTTGCCCCTTACCCTTCTCAACCAAAAATCTGGCCACTTTATTTGTTTAATTAAAATCATTGTTGAGCATATAAAAAAATCAATCACAGTATTGATTTATTATTCTTTAATCATTTTAGATTTTTATTTTATGGGGAGGCCCATGTTTTTTGAGTTCATTTTAGCTCATTTGACAAAATAATTATTTAAACGACCCTGGCCTACATGTCAAAACACCGTGTGAAAGTCAACATTTTACCATTAGATAGTAGAATATAGAGATTTAACGAATACCTCATGAAAGAAAGCTGAAATATTTTAGTGGAAATAGTCAGGATCTCAACTAAAAATGAAAAAAACAGCTATGTAAAAATAAGAATTATTGAGAAACATTTATAAAAGAGGAGCAGTAAATATGTCTTTCAGATTTCAGATTTTTGCACGCTAATTATAGGGCACTGATGCAACAGTCGTATCTCTTTCACAAACATGAATAAACAGCTTTTATACTAAGAATTCCCTTTTCACGCTTTATTGCAGAGGGAACATCACTACACAATGCATTTGTGATTGTCGACAAGTGAGGAAAATCATCTCTTGCAAATTAGTTCATAAAGAAACAACTGATAAATGTTTTCAGTACATTGTGTTAAATTAAAGCCCGTACAGCACAGTCACATTTACATTTTTAAATATTAAGTCATTTGTACATTTCTCCTTGAGATTAAGTGCTTTGATAAGCCTCATTTATTGAAGCCGAAACTGATTAAGTCATTATGCAAATGAGATAGGAGATAAAAATTAAATTAAAACATAAGCTTTTAATTGCTATCATTAAGCCAGTATCCTTATCGGAGAAAACTAAATCCTCTCATATTGGCTTAAAATATTGCTGAGAGCAAATACACAGGTCAAAACACTGCACAAAACTGCAGCAAGCATATTTTATACCATGAAAGATGCTGAAACAACCTGTTAGTGGACATGATGTTTTATCAATTCTGCTGTTCAAAGCCCGAAATGACATTTGTACTAAATTACTCGCAGACGTTGCTGTTAGCCAGCAAGCAAAAAATCAGAATGCGCGTTCACGACGTGACATTAAGGCGGAAAAGATCCAATAATAAAGGAGCTTTCCTGTTCCTGCGGGAGATCTTCAGCTAGTCCTGAATCTGCAGCCAGACAGAAGTAATTTAGAGCCGAAATGGAGTCTTTAATGACAGTGTCGTCGAGGTGGGAGGGTAAAGGTGAAAGTGAAAAAGAGACCAGTGATTTTATTGGTATTATATTGTTCAGGATATAGTTCTTGGTTAAGATGCCTCAGACAGCCATTATTATAGCAGTAAATGGAGTTAAGGTGCACACATTGATGCTATGTGCCAATCATAAGTTCCTTTATCTTAGAAAGCACACAAAATGTAGATATGGTAAATAATATATACCGTCATTAATCAGTATAATTATAAGAACAGTAATTTGAACACTACTACTAAAAAACATGAAATGAATAAGAAACAATGGTGGCGAAGGCAAACAGCAACATGTTTACAACCAACTCATCAAATATAAAGAGATGACGTCCAGATACAACAGTGAAAGAATTGTTCAATTATCCATGAAGGCAGCTTTCAAAGAAAAGGTAGGTATACGCTGTGATGGGTACAAAAGAAGACTAATTCCAGTTAAACACTAATATTGCCTTCCTGCCTTTATTCATTTTTTTTCCAAACTGCATCAATGCATTTGGTACATATGACGTTCGCTCTGCTGCAGAGTTTCCAGAACTAAATAGATGGTACAGACATGGTTAAGATTATTTCTAAAAAACATCTGGTTTTTCTATCACTTTTTCCACAGGGATGTTGGTGTAATGCAAAATGACTCATCTACGTTGTTTTTAACCCCTTAAACTCCAAGCAGTTCCACTGATTTCTTTCAGCGATGGTTTCCAACTACTCCTTCATGAACTCCTAATATGCAGAATGTGTCAACAAATTCTCTCGTCCCAAGTTCTGGATTTCTCAGGCTCCCCAAACATTGTAGATACCATCGCCATCTCGGCTGCTTCTCTAACAACAGATTGATCAATTATTCGTTTATAGCATTTAGGATATTTTTATTTTTAACGTCTGAGAGCAGTGGCTTACACTGAAGTTTATTCAGGGGTATCAGAGTGCAGGGGTGTCAATACAAATGCATGGCACACGTTTCATTTGTTTTGTAAAAGAAATGTTGAACCATGAATACTTTTACTAAAAACTTGTGAGGTTTCCGGTAGCAGCATGACAATGTGTTGAGAAGGGCTTTGAATACTTTTGCAAGGCACAAGGCATTTCAAGCAATACACATAACTGTGTTAATATCTGGTAGTAGAATATGACAACAGTGAGGTAAAGATTTTACACCAGCCCAGGTCAAAGAATTTGCAAGCGATGTCAATTGTCTAGAAAAGAGCCGAACTCAAAGTGCTGCTGGGCTTAGAAAGCAGCTGGTTCCCATTGACTTTCATCCCTGGGTGGCAATTAAAAGGTATAAAATTTCCCGGTGTCTAACCACTTGTATCTAAATAATTAATCACAACAGAAGGCAGGACTCCAATAATGCTGTTTCAGTTAATTACACAATGTAAAAGACAAAAAGGCTCTCGAACCCTGAAAGCTCGGAGCTAATTTTCTAATTTCTACGAACAAAGACATCCCCTTACAGCTCTAGTAATTAAATAGAAAAAAAGCTACTGCATTTTTGGGGAAACGCATTCCTCGTCTTGTTTTGGAAATTGAAAATTCCCAATCGACAAATATCTGCCTTTTAAAACTTTACGTTTGCAGGTTTAACTAAGCCTACCCAACTTAAGCGACGCACATGATTGGACCATAAACACTTTGTCTTTTCAACATTTCAAGGGGAAAGTGTAAAGACCTTTCAACCGTTCAAATGACTCGCCCTGGTGAATGAATCACAAGGGTTGTTCTGTGGTGGCTGACTCTCAAAGCGAATCAAGTGATGCATGTGATCCCTGAGGGAGGGGATAGAGATCTGCAGGAGGGAGAGGAGGAAACAGCGAGAACATTGCTTGAAGAAAAAAATAAATAAAACTTAACGAATGCAGGCTAGAACGTCTTTATACGAAGATAACAAAAGCACAAGATATCACCTGCTTTTCCTGACAGGCACATGCGCTCACATCAAATGTCAGAGCGTACCGAGAGTTCAGACATGCTCACTCATGTGCCTTCATCTGGCAGGACCAAATGTGTGATCCTCCTTCTGTCGTCACACTGAGACTGACAACAAGATGTTTTTGTTTTGTTTTATTTGACAAGGAATGTCTCCTTTATCGTCATAGACACTGCAGACATTTTTGCGTGCAAAAACAGGGATAAATCGGATCGTGGATGCATTGCATTTGCGTTTTTTCCACCAAGTATTTTGCACTTTTCGCTAAATGTATTACACCTGCTAATCTCAGCATTTGTTTGCAGATTAGATTTCCACCTGTAGAAGATCAGATCCTCTGTTTTTCTCTGATGAGATGTCAAGAACCGTTTACCACACATTTTAGTTTATTTGTGTATTGAATAATACTTTCTTTGTGTCAAGCTTAAAAGTCACATAAAAAAGCTGTTACTTTTTAACAAGAAAATGAACAGAATGAAGAAGTAACCAACGCCACAACGTAATTTAACTTTTTTATGAGTCCAAGCTGTGTTTCAATATTAAATATTTACAAGTCTTTTATGCTCTTGCTGCGTATTCAAAAATAATTCCCTCTGTAATATTTATAGGGGAAAAAAAGGTTATTTGTTCAGAGATGCACATTCGTGGAAACACAAAATCTAGGCAAAGCTCACAAAAAGCAAAACAAGACAAAACGAGGAAATGCATTTGAAATGTGAACGCAAAACTGAAACAAGCATTTAGCTTTAAACGTGAAGCGAACTTCAAGGGATGAGCAGCAGTGAAGATGGCAGAGATGCTTTTTCAATGCTGGCCTTTTACCAAGCACATGTAAGGAATTATCCACCTGTAGGGCATAAGTGCTCTAGACATATGTAATCTATACAAGTAGTAGCATCAGGAAAGAGCTTTAATTTTCTCAATGATCTCCTCAGAGCACTTACATTTAAACCGAAGCCCCATTTTAATCTTTATCACAGCCGACAGTGTACTGCTGGGATAAAGCAGTGCACCGCTTTATCACAAAGTACTGCAATAAAGTGCATGACACAGAGTGTTTTGTCCTACATGGTGGAAGTCAGATGTCTGGATTCGTCGCTGCCGGTGGTGCGACAGTCTGGAAGTGAACTTGTTGTGGAGAGAAAGGCGGCGAAAAGCATATAGCTGTAGGATTGTATAACATCGCCGTGGACTGGGTGACATGGCTCAGGAGTACAGAACAAATTGTTTCCTTCCTTGTGAACAGGTGACAAAGGCTGCGTGACGAGGACTAGGCCATTTTAGGGATCGCTAAATTCAGATGTTGCCTAGTGACATGAGGAAAAGCCATGATCAGAGCTGGAAACCCAAAAGGTTGGTTCTTAATCAGCTCAGGCAGAAAATTGGTTGTTTGCTTCAGTAGAAACTGACACTAATGACTGCACTGTTCCTGAAAAAGACACTCTTCTCCTCAGACTTTATCATCCATTCCAGTTCTTCCTATCTGAACACAAATTTCACTTATTCATCTCAGCAAGAGCTATTTCAAATTCTTGCAAAAGAAGTATGCAATCATCTGGCCAGATCCCCCCTCCGTGTCTAATGCTTATTAGACCTGCCTTCGAAAAGCAGATTTCAGGATATTTTAAACTTCTTTCAGGTTTATTAATTGTCTAAGAACAAAAAACATACTTAGATATTGCTGGTTGCATATGAGTTGAAGGATATGGCTGTTCATCGGTTACACCCAAACACTAGTTGGGTGCTACAGCCTTGACTGAATAAATCAGTAAGGCTCACAGTATCAGCTCACTGCTAACCCACAACATCAGTGAAATGCTTCCAGCTTGTGATTTGTTTCACATCAAAGGATCACTAAGTCTTCACCTGCAGCCCTGGGACCTCATGATGTTTTCTCAGGTGACCTCAGAAAACAGAAAATTATTAACAACTGGATCGATTGTGCCATTTAATGTTTCAAGGCGCTTCAAGCGAAAAGGATCCAGATGAGATGGGAGAGTAAACGCAACAGCGCAAAGTGGTTCTTAGAAGTTCCTACATGATATTATATAGGATATAATAATTTAGAAAATTGTTTTTTCTACTTAAAATGTTTCGTGCAATTATCTTGTTTAATCGTTTCATAAATAAACCTTAATAAAATGAAAGTTTTTTGTGTTCACATTCTCTTTGTGTGATGTCGACATGTGCTTGGTTATATGACTTTGTAGCAATAAATCAAAAGCAAAAACTGAAGAAGTCTTTAGGACAAATATTAAATAGGATCTCTTGTTTTCTGTTAACACTGGTGAAGCTCTGAGGAATTGCTGTTTGAATTTTATTATTTATTTGGTTTTTAAAGGCACAAAATTAATATTTTTGAATCAAGTTATTTCTTTTTACAATTCGGATAAATAGTTTGCTTCTGTGAATACAACATAGCTTCTGATAACGTGTTAACAGGAAACTCTGCAAACAGGAAAGGGTTCAGAGTTCATCCATAACCCTGAACCTTGAATCCATCTGTAACTCTGACCTCACAGCTGTCCTGCTGTACCTGTACATCTAAAAAACAAAGGGCTGGAAAAGTGAGTCTACACTATATATCACAATATGTTTCCAAGGTATACCAAAGAATTAATCCTAAACTAAGGAACTCCTTTTTCCACAGGTGATCAACTGGGAAGAAAATGCAGAAAATAAGACAAAAGCTCACTGAGCAAAAGAGAAACAAGTGAGCAATTGGAGCTGAAATGAAAGTGATTTCAAACTAAACTTTAATTACATTTTGAATAATTGAAATGTGAAAATTGACTAAGTGAGCACTCTGTACTCATTCTGCTCTCATGTTCAAAATCTGCTTAAGCCCTGCTGTTTACCATCTCGTGGATTTTGTGCAGCGATTAATTTACAGTGTGTTTACATTTCAAACCAGATTGCACAGCTGCTAACAAGCAAGCAAATTAAATGTAAAAACATATGTACACCCTGGAGTAATTCATTCATATTTTATGGCAGCCTTGAGTCATTCTGCTTTATTTAGCTTTGTGCTTTTAAATATATTGGCATACAATTTTTTACTCTTCATGAGTTTACAGATATCCCTAACCTTGCTACACATTACTTCTTGACTGAGAACTCGTACCCTAAATTAAAGGCAGGGGAAAAACCTTTTCTGCTGTAAAGTCTTAGAAACATTGCTTTTTGATATTTTTGCCTTTCATTGACTTTGTGGCGGCTCATTTCTCTGAAGCACAAAAAAACATTGCTGCAGATAAAAATATTGCAGAAATGGTAAAACTACACAGTAGCCATAATTAAGGCCTGCTGTTCAGCTATCGTTACCAGATACCACCATGTCTGTCCCACAGCTCGGTCTGTTCCTAAGCATTTCTGCATTTTTTTTTATTTATTCAGAAACTTTGTTCAAATTAGTCATCTGTGATTTATGTAATCTCGTAGTTTTATGGCTGGTAAGTGCAATTCACGTGCTATGTCCGTGTTTTATATAACTCTATATATACAGACACATGAGTTTGAGGTGTAAAAAGCAACAGGTAGAGTATAGTTTATACATGGTGACACTATCAGTTCCAAAAACCAATCAAAAGAACTATTGAAAAGAACTTTCGAAGAACTAAATAAATAAATGTACTTATTTTAAAGTATACATACTAAAAAAGTTCAATTCCAAGGTGATCTGAGATTTATGTTTTTTTTTCTTTCCTTTTCTTTTTGACTGATATGCAGCCTCATGCTGCATCAGTGACTCCATCTATTGATCTCAGCCCGTGATCACTGTTGTTTTTAATTACAGGCGTGTCTTAAGATTTTTGAAGACGAGTCTGGTGTAATTGTATCTGCACAGCTTGCCCAAGATGGACCATAAAATTCAGGACATTCGTAAATATTTCTGCTATTAATCACTAAATCAGTCTCTCAGGTCACCAGATCAGCTGTTCTTGGCGGTACAGAGATGCAGAAGGAAGCTCAGAGGGGACAGGAAGCTCAGAGGGGACAGGAAGCTCAGAGGGGACAGGAAGCTCAGAGGGGACAGGGCTTTCGCTGTCATTGGCCCTAAGTTATGGAATGACTTGCCTTTTCAGGTCAGAGAGGCCCCTTCACTGTCCACTTTTAAAGTTAGTCTTAAAACCCATCTATTTTACTTGGCTTTCAACTCCAGCAGGATCTAGTTTTAAATTGTGTTTGTTTTTAAACTGTAAGTTTTTATTTTCTATATTGCTATGTTGTGTTTTAATGTACAGCACTTTGTATCAGCTGTGGTTGTTTTAAAGTGCTTTATATATAAACTAGGTATGATATGGTAAAATAACTCCACAAAATGCTACGATTTGAATGACAGATTTTTGTTTTACTTGTGATGTTCTCCATTGTATACATTTAAACTTCTGGTGTCAAACAATTAACACAGAGGAGATCTTTTTTTAACATTGACAGTAATTCTATGAGAATCATCAATGAGTTAAAAACAATCAATTAAGTTAAACAAACTGGTGACTGCATCACTTAAGCAAAAAATAAGTGATGCAGACAATAAAATCAATACACATCTAAATGAAAATAATTACAGATAAAAAAAATCTGATAAAATCAATCCAATCAATTCAATTCCAGAAAAAAAACCAGATAAAATCTTCTAATTAGCACAGTCAGTCCATTGTAACAATGGTCCTACTTCAGTGGAGAAGTTCAGTATCTGCTGTATCTAAATTGGTTTTGAGAGGACAATAAATCTGCAACGGCTCTGATACCGAGACCTACTGCACCACGCAGACAGAGTAGGTGGACATCACACATTATGATGACAAACGTAGAAGCTCAAAGAGAACACCAAAGAAAAAAAACAACAACTTTTCTATTTATTTGTGTTGTTGCCGCATTACGGTCTTTCAGGCCGGGCCCACAAATCTCTTTTGGCATGTTTTGACCCCGAGTTGGGTAATGAATCACCCATCAGGAGGCACGAGAGGCAATAAAAAGTGAGGTATAGCTGTAGAATAGCATATTTATTTTCAATTGTAGAACTAAAGAAAACTAAAAAGATATCCAGGTAACCTGTGGGAGCCGTGCATGGCCCTTTACACCATTAAGTCGAGACACACTTGCTTCACAAGTGAGAGTGTTTATGTCAGGTCACTCAGGAAGTTCAGCTTAGATTCAGCCTCAACGCAAAAAAAAAAAAAAAAGTTCCCTGCCTTCTGTTAATGTTTTGTGGCTCTTGCACACAATAATAATTTTTTTTATCTTCACTGAAATTACCGAAATAAAATTTCCCCCTTTCTGTTTTTCAGCTTGATCATCAAAGATCTACTGATACCTTCTTCTACAGCTTTGCCTTGCCAGCACTGCACTGCACAACGCCGGCTGCTAACATCTCGTCTATCTCTGCTGAAGTGTAG
Organism: Micropoecilia bifurca; assembly: GCA_903067075.1. NCBI lineage: Eukaryota > Metazoa > Chordata > Actinopteri > Cyprinodontiformes > Poeciliidae > Micropoecilia > Micropoecilia bifurca. The sequence continues at coordinate 9,330 of CAEGAF010098404.1, read as the reverse complement.
CCGTAGTCCAGCAGGACCTCGACCGTGTGTTCTCCCACTGCCGGGTCGGAAGCGAGACAGGGCTCAGCGGGAGTCCGAGACAGACGCGGAGCAGGCCGAGGGAACTCCTCCCCGCTGGAGTCCTTCATGAAAGAGCCTCTCTCTCGGTTGTGAGGGTGAGAGCTCACCTGGTCCAAAGACAACACAGGTGTGACGCAGGCATCGGTTCCGTCAAAAATCATCAACCAGTCCGCCTGGGTCTTTGAGGCGAAGCGCTCTGTGAAGAGCTGCTTGAGCTCCGGCCAATCGCTGAAACTCATCTGAGGAGGCAGCTCTCCAGCGTCTAATTCTAAGCCTGAGAGAAAAACAAAACAAAAAATACCGACTGATGCAACTCCATAGAGAACTAAACAAGACTGCATAGAGAAATAGGCAAGACTACAGTAGCAAAATAGAGTGAAATCAATGTGAATATCTGAAAGAAGGATCTTTTAATGTTTACTGAATTATTTGGACAAAAAAAAAAACAACAAATATAACACTGTGGGGAAACAACCTTTGTGCCAGGATTCTTGTACAATGCATGGAAAGTGCTTTTTATTTTCCAGTAATGGAAAGGTATGAAGAAGCTCTTGAGTTTCCAGAAAATGTTGCGTGTTGTATTTTGAAACAAGTTTCAAAATAATGGCAATTAACAAGACATGTTTTTTGAGTTTTCTCTAAAAGAAAAAAAATCATGCAAGTCTTACAGTCTACTTCCCAACTTGCAATTATTTTGAAAGTTCTTTTCTTGTAGGCTACTTTCTGGACAGAGGAATGGCTGGTTTTATATTCCTTTTGAGACATCGTTAAGTCCCTTGCCAGACTCAAAATGCTAGAATCTTCTTGGAATCAGACGGCTCTTTTCATCTTACCATGATGCTCACTCTCACATCAAAGGGTCAGCAGCCCACCAAACTAAATATCTGGGGTTAAAACAAATATTCATCAAAATTAAGTGTGGATAAGTCTAAGACAAACTTTTGCACCATTTTCTGTGATGCAAGATGCACTTTTTTGGTGGATTACAACTTAAATATCTGATTTCTCATTACTGTTTGAAAGAGATTGCTTCTGCTTGCTTACTGGTTAACTAAAGGTACAAGACAAGATATGCAATTGACACTGTTTTTATTTTATTGCACAGTTCTCAGATGTGCAACAAACAAAAGCGACTTTGAAATGTGATCTATTTCTGGATCACAGAAATATTAAATCTGTGATCCAAGAAACTCTGAATTTCTTAATCCTACTGAAAATCTGTGGTGTCCCAAAAAGGTCTAAAAATGCTGTAAAACAAAACACGCTTTATTTTCATATAAATAGGAATGTTTTTCAAACAGTATCTACAGAAACGAGGTAAAATACCATCTAGAAATTATAAATCAACAGAATAGCACATTTATGTCATTGCCAAAACATTTCAGAATAAACATAATAGTGAATAAACATAATAGTGATTCTAGTACAAACCCTTAAGCAGCTGGTTGTAAAACTCTGTTTCTATGGCGCCCACAGCCAGGTATTTTCCATCCAGAGTCTTGTACGTGTCGTAGAAGGGAGCTCCGCTGTCCAATATATTTTCTCCCCTGGGGCGACTCCAGAAACCAAGTTTACGAGATTTCCATAAAAACGAACCTGTAAACGCTGCTCCTTCCACCTGAGGACAACAAAGACAGCGTGAAATGATAAATGTTTCAATTTACAGGATGTATTTTTGAAAAAAAATCACTGATGCATGAAGGTCTGCAGCAAGTAATAGTCAATCAATCAATCAAATTTTATTTGTATAGCACATTTCAGCAGCAAGGCATTTCAAAGTGCTTTGCACAATTAAAAAAAAAAAACGACAGATTTTGGGGGAAAAAAGTTAAATAGTAAAAATAGTAAAATAATTTAGCACTATTCATGGAAAGTCACTAGTAAAAAATATTTAGAACCACAGAGCCACCTTTCAATCAGAAATATCAATGTATTTTACTTAATGTTAAGGTCCAACACAAGCTAATTGTTGTGTTTATCACCATCTGTGTTTCCCACCAACTCTAAGCAACTTCCCAAGACCTGCTAAAGAAAAGCCTCCCCACAGTACAATGCTGCCACTACCATGCAGGGATGGCTTCAGTAAAGAGACAAACTTGGTGTATTTTAAGAACGTGTGTAACAGGAAAACACAAAGAAGCACACAATTATGAACTGTATACAAAGTATACATGTTTTAAAACATTGGAGGCTATGTCCAGCTTTGTACATCTAAAGGCTGACATTTTAAACATTCTACTTAAAAAAACAGCTGAAGGTTAGTAGGACTTCATGGAGAGAAACAAGTAGAGGTGTGCTTTCAGTCAGAAATCGTAAAATAAGTCTGAAATTAGTATATTTTGCAGCGCTCTTAAAAATAGGGTTAAGAAAAAAGAAAAAAAGAAAAACTGTTGCTTCAATCACAGCTAAAAGTCTTTATAAGTTATGGCTTTAAAAGCTTTACTCATCTCCAAGATCAAACCATTTTACTTTGTAAGACAAAAAAAAAAAAATCACTTGGTTCTTAACTTCGATTGGGTCTTTTTAAAGATAAGAGCTCTAGCTCTTATTGAATAGAAACTGTAACTAATTTGAAAAGCAAAACAGTTTTTCAATGCAATAAACTGTTTAAAAAAGTAATAACTTGTTTCAATCTTCAAATGGAAAGTCTGTTTGCAGAATAAACAATAGGATGCTGAGTCAAAGCTTTTCCTGACATTGCAGAATAAATAACACCTCAATCAAACAGTAATGGCCGACAACTCTGATAAATCTGCTGGTTTTGAATGTTATCCGTCAGATTCCAAAATGTTGTTAAGTGAAAACAGCAGCAGCTGAAGACAGGATATCTACCATAACTATTATTGCTGATGGTAATCAATTACCCCTGTCTGAACTCATCAAAAAGTTGCAGCTTGAACAGAAAAAAATGAGGGGAACACAAGAACCCACCTCTCTGCTGTTCAAAAGGCTGTTTTAGAGGTTCAAATCTAATGTGACCCAAACCACGTTTTGCTTTGTCGAAACTAAAAGGGGGAAAAAAAATCTATTGTATGACAACTGAAAAATGAGGGGGGGGAAAGAAAGAAAGCTACTTTAAACTTGAGAATTTAATGTATTTTTTTCCGACTGTGTTGCTGCTTTATGAAAAGAAAAACTATTAGAAGAACAGAAGGTTGCTCTGACACTGGTCAGGTTTTCAATGCACCTACAATTATTATACCAGAAAAGGAAAAAAAGAACAAAAAGAAAAGGAAAAAATCCAGACTCATGCTTGAAAAATGCTCTGTACAAAAATAAGGATAAAATGTGGAATGTGGATTCTTTGCTTGCTGGTCTTCATTATAAAAATGCATTTGTAAATAAGAAAAAGATTAGACTCCAAGCAGTGTGTGTGTGTGTGTGTGTATGTGTGTGTGAATGTGTAAAAAAAGGACTTTGTAAACTTATGAATTGTGTTTGCTTCTTCCTTGGATCTAACATACTACAGCTACTCACCCTCTATATTAAAATTATTTTTCATTGATATGTCTAGGACAGGACATGAAAGCATAATTTATAACTAATCATAAAATTATGAATGGCTGAGTGCCCCTCTTCCTTTTACTGCTTTCATGACCTGCTGCACTGATTTCATTTTAATTCAACATTCCCTGTTGGTCCACTCTGAAATGTCAGAACAAAGGATGACTAGTGTTCCTGATTGAGGCTCTGTCAAGGTTTTCACATAAAAATCTACAACAATAGACTATTTTTCCAACATTAGTGCAGCAGAAATAAGTTGCAAGCTTAACAATCAACATTAGTGCGGCATTTAAAAGTGATTGTGGGGAACAAACTAGCAGCCTTCTGAAGTCTTAATTATGTCCATTTGATAAGCAACCATCTTTGCTCCGTTTCCTGGGGGAACTATTGACGTTTGGGCTTTTTAGCAGCTAAATGCACCACTAAGTTCAGTCATTCACTGTGTATGTCAGCCAATTGACAAGTGAGATTGATTCCCTTGCAGATGTTTCTTGAGAAGGGTGATTTGGTTTCAAATAGCGATATTGTTATGCATCTGTATGTGGTTGGCACTGTTGCATAGGCGACTGAAGGACAGACATCTAAAGCAGACAATTAACCTTTGCACAACTTAATAAGTGATGAAATGAAATCATTATACTGAACAAGTAAACTGTCAGAGAAAAAAAAGCATAATAAAAATTATTACAACATAAAAAACTGAACTTCTCAAGTTCTTTATTTTTGGTAGACAGTAAAAACAAGTTTTAAACTCTGCTCAAATGGAAAGTACATCAAGAAAAAAGATGTGCTATCCTCTTTAGCCAACAAGACAACATTTTTGTCCAGAAGTACTTTCCCTATAAGTCATATAGACAGAGAATCACCCAAATGCTTAAGGATGCCACATGCTATATTTGCATGGAGCAGATCCTTGTTTACACTGTGAAAGACATGGTTTCTCTGTCTCAGATCCATGCTTGTTTTAAAACAAAATTCATTTTAGCATAGAGTGATCCTTTATTTAGTGAAATGCATCAACAGCAAATTGATAAATGAAATTACAAAGTGAGAAATTAAATATAATAAACCATAATTCAATAGAATAACTGCATGACTTAATCAGAAAGGATAACTAACACTAGTATTAAAGGATATCTTGTTTACTGCTTTACCAAACAGGTGTCACTTCTTTATCATTTATTTTTATAAACAAGGATTAAATTATCCCCTTCTTACTGGTTTTGTTCTGATTATGGAATGTTAAGCATTCATCATAGATTAGTTTTATTTATTCATTTGCTGTTAAAAACCACATGGTAGTGAGTTTTTTTTAGTACTGGTATCAATATGGACATTTTAGTATCCTGACAACCATATTAAAACATAATTATGACACACACAGAAACTGTTTATGATTCACTATGTGACATAATCCAAAAATGTTGGTAATAAAATTAAAATATACATGTTTTAAAGGAAATAAAATTGTTATATAATATTTGATGAGGACACATTTACATGATCTGCAACATTTTCTGTTAGTAGGAAACAAATGTGGGTGGATTTCATCATTTAGTTAAGTAAAGGCACTTGGAAATGCCTGCAAATGCAGCTCAGCAACATTTGGCCTTATATAGAAAATTTTCTTAATAGAAAAGTACAAATTAGTTTTTGAAAATGTCCAAACTAAAAGCTCTTAAAAATTGAAGATTAATTTTCTAAAACTATGCTATCTTCTGAACTTTCTACTACCAAGTTTAATCTACAATAAATAAAATTAAATTCAGAAAATGAAAGCGAATTCCAGCTAATAGGTATGTTTATTCTTGAGTGTTGTTAAAAACTGCAAAAGTGAACAAAATGATTGCCTGCTAAAAATAAATGTACTGGATGAAAATAACTAAAATCAAAGGAACCGCAAAAGTAGACTAGTGTATGTATAACACATGAAAGGCAGCAATGTTTTGTGGGAATATGCAGAAATATACACAGTGTAATTCTGTACAGAGACTTTGCAAGAAGAGAAAAAAAAAGATAAAACACAATGATCACAGAAGTAGCTTGCAGAAAGACACAAAAGATGAATTGCAGAGTAGAAATTATGTGTGTGGAAAGAAAAAAATGGCACAAAAACAGTCTCAAGAGGTAGACCAGACAGTAATTAATAATAGGACATGTGACACTGCCCTAAAAGGCTTAAAAATAAAAAAAAAGTGAAAGGTTAATTTGAATATTACATTTGAGTGACAGGGATCCCTCTGAAAGACTTTTCTGAGAAAGAAGCTGTCTGTGGAAGAAAAAATGAGCTTGCTTTGATTTAAAAAAATAAAAAATGTAAGAAGTATGTCAAAGTGACCCAGAGGGCAGAATCAGCAAAGAACTTCAAAATTGTGGCAGTGGTTCATTCCAGGTGTGCACAGGGCTCATGTGGCTAGATACGCCACACAGACTGCCAGTTATAAATGTTTACATCCTCACAGCCACTTAATTTAATTGTAACATAAGCTCCAGTGCACAGACGCCTCAAAAGACGCGAGCGGTTTGAACTGTGAGGCTGAATGGAAAAGCAAGACGAATGAAAGCGTACTGTTGCCGTTAGATGTTTGAAAGATGAAAAATGGAGCAGAAACATGTACCGCCCTGATGTGTCGCAGCTGACAGCTCCGAAGCAGATGGTGTGCAGCTTTTGGAGCCTGTGATTATGGGAGGCTTCATGGAGAGGCTCTGAGAGCCAATATAATAACGTGGTTGTTCCGCTAACAAAAGTGGCCACACCAGCTGGTTCTGCAGCCTAACAATGAAGAACTGTCCATAGTGAAGTGAGGAAACAAGATTTCAGTGTTCATGATGGAGTTACTACAACACCATGCAATGTTTCATGACCATTTCCCAATTAAAACTTTCCTCTGGCAAAGTAGCAAAATAATGTAGCATGCATAGGACATTTTTTTATTAGGAGGAATAACAGATTTTATACTGGTTCAATACTATCTACAAAATATGACAATTTATGCAGCACAAACACACTAAGGGCTTGAATTAAATCAATGTACTCCAGATTAGTTCAATTTTTTAAGCTAAAACATTTTACATTGAACTTTTCTGTTAATTAAGTGAAATTTCTCTTTTCCCTGTTTTTTATGTTTTAAACTGAAATTTATACAAACTTTAATTAGTATTAGTAATAAAGGTTACTGAATCGAGGGAAAAATAACGTATTAATTTCAATTTAATGGATGAATGTTTAAGTAAGAACACACTCCGAATTGACCTTAGGAAAGATTTACCATAAGTATCCTTTTTTTTAAAGACTATTATTTCTTAAATACTGTTCCACTTACATATGCTGCTTTTTACTTTTCTGTATCTTGTTACTGGCTGTGATGGAGGATGACTTGTGGAGGCTGTGTCACACAGTGACTCCTGGGAAAGGTTCCAGCGACCAGGTGCAATGAATAACACATGCTGTAGAGAAGACAAAGTAGAAAGGACCACTTGGCAGAACCTCAATGTACTCTGTGGTACTTTCTGTTATATGTTTTAATTTGTGTGATGTTCATGTACTTTGTTCTGGTAAGCAGTTTTAGTCAGGAAGACTGAAATGTTATTGTGTCTGAAGCTGCATCTAGTTTCCTTCTGAAAAAACCTGACACAGCAATCTGTCCTTACTTATAAAAGCAGAGACATTCTGACAGGCCTAACAACAAAAAAGTTAAGCTCACGCAAGGCTTCCATTAAATAAAGTGAAATTGTAATTTTTGCCAAGAGTTAGCAGAGGTGTGAGTGAAAACATCAAATATTAAACTTTGAGGACAAGGAGACAAGAAACTGAAGGAAAGAATTTATCTTGAAACTCTAGAAATATTACGTAAAATTTGCAACTACTAGATGGCCTTGAGGCCTAGATTTCAAGAGCCCTTATCTACATGAAAAAAAACCAAATACTCCACAAGGCATCGGCTTGTGGCAGACAACAATTACACACCAAACCTTATTCTACAATCCGTCATTTTCCTTCCACTTTTTAAAAAGTGAAAACATTTGGCAAAGTTCAAAGCATATGAATACTTTTGCCAAGCATCAAAATTAGTGACTTTCCAGTCAGTTTTTAACTCAGCAAATTAAACAATTTTTCAAATTAGTGAAACCTCATTAAAGTCTGCTCTGCAATTAATCAGAATCAATTTTCTGAAAAAAAAATAATTATGATACTTAATAAATCACCAGAGCCAAAAATATTCAATTAGAAACTTCTAAATCGCTGTTGCCAGACAACAGCCAGGAAATTCATTCAAAATCTAATAACTGCACTTCAGAACAAGTGAAGCGTGTACGCTCTTTCATATGTAATGAGAGTGTATGTGTTCATTTTAAATCCAATATCCACATCATTAACCTAACAAAAGTGTGCGATGTGCTCTAAAACTTCTTCTTCCCGTTGTACCTAATAAAGTGGCCAGAGCCTGAATCTCTAAAATCCTAGGAGCATATGTCTGCATCAATAATCCCATCACTTCTCTCCTCACTGACAGCCTGTAGGTGAAGTTTAAATTAAAGCCCTACTAAATGTCCATAAAATTTAACTTTGCTTAAACAAATTAACAGTTTTGACAGCCTCGCTCTAAATCTCCGCTTCTGCTAAAACCCCAGGGGAGGCAAAGCCCTGGTTAAATTTAATATTTAACTCAACAATGGAGCTGGCAAAGGTCACCTTTACTTTTTTTATCTACCGCACCCCTCAAAGAACAAAAAAGGAGTCGTACCAAGAGGGAAACCTTTAGCATTTTAGATTTACATAAAAACATCAGGCTTTGTAAAGTGTCCTAGGAGTGTCTGGGATTTCTGCATCTCCTTGCTTCAAACAGCCTCTGGTTCTGTGAGATTCTGGGACTGATTTGTATGCACAGTTCTTTTGAGGTCTGCTCAGTGATTTATGATTATTTTTGAGTTAGGGGACTCCGAAGGCTGAGGGAAAAAAATAAAACGTCCAGCTTGAGGCTTCTCTGGAGAGTCCAATATGGATTTTGCCTTTTTCTTTTTCTTTCTGCAGATGGACCAAAGTTTTTGTTCACGTAAAAACTACGTGAACAAGAAAAGCGAGAAGCGTAATTGATCTTTTAGAAACTCAAATTAGCATTGACATGAAGGACTTTCCGACGGCCGGTTTTAGAAGATGCTCCTTAATCCTGCTCCTCAGGGCTCTCCATCCTGCATACATAATTTAAATTATTGCACTACCTTCTCCAGAATGTTCACGACTGCCTATTAATCACAAATTCATTTAAGTCCGGTGAGTGGCAGCGGTTAAAGACCTAAAACATGCAGTAAAGTGGGCCCTGAGGACCAGCATTCAGAACCTCTGAGCTAGAAAACAGGTTAGACTGAAAATCCCAGAGGGAAGACGTTGCATGACTAGAAATCTGTGACTGCAAATTTATTACTAGAAATCTGTAAAAGGCCGCATTTAAATCAGTGACATAAAGGAGCTGTGCAAACAAGCAAGGTGAGCAGCTCTACAGCCAGTAGAGATTATTGTAAAAAAAAATAAAATAACCCAAGCTGCTGAATACAATAAACACACAGAGACAATATTTTAAAAAAAAAAAAACTATAAATAACATAAGACACTTAGCGGAGATTGTGAGAAGGAGACAATAAGATTTTGACAAAGATGTAGGGAAAACAAAGAATTCCATGTTTTTTTTTTAAGTGAAATAAAATTCAAAGAAATAATATGTGTGTGTGTGTGTGTGTGTGTGTGTGTGTGTGTGTGTGTGTGTGTGT
>CAEGAF010098401.1:0-70148 GCA_903067075.1 Micropoecilia bifurca | reverse complement strand
CACACACACACACACACACACACACACACACACACACACACACACACACACACACACACACATACACACACACACACACACAGCATAGCAGAGGGGTAGGGCAGGCAGCAGAAATCCACGGGATAAATCACAGTGAAAAAAAGGTTGAAATATATATGAATAAATGAGTCATAATACATTTTAAGTTATTGAAAAACAAGCCTCCCTCAACCCCCACTAAGCTCTGCAGTTACATATTCAGAAAAATCGGGAGAGCAGTGGTTGTTTTTAAAGATAGAGTCGACGTGGCTCATCACCCAGGGAACCAGGATCTCGGGGGCGCCATGAGTTTGCATGAATTTATTTAGCACCAAGTCACAGCAAATGTAATCTCAAGGCACTTTACATGACAAACACATCCAATCTCTATGTGGAAATAAATAATCAAAACAACTGCATGCATTCAAATTACATCCCACCATGCTGCGGAAACAGGTTCATACTGCCAGTTGCCAATATGTTGCCTTCATAAAAGAAGCCCATTTAAATGCATCAAGTCCTTTATGCTTCTGGCTTTGCCGTAATCACTCATACTCAGCAATTGCACGGTGACATCTCAAAGGACTGACTCCCTTGTAACTGGAAGAAGCCCCCAGCAGAACCTGGCTCAGTGCTAGGGGCCATCTGCCACTACCAACTGCGATTTTTGACAGGACAAAGAAGACATGCAGCAGCTTTGGTCTAGGAGCACCTTCTACATTTAGCAGAAGTTAGCAGAAGAAGTTGCTCTAGCTTGTTCTTCTGTGAGAGAAACGCAGCTAGACAGAAAAGCTCTGAGGCTGCAGCATTCGCAGGAGGTAAAAGCTGTTCGCTGCTCCTCCCTTAATCTGCTATTTGCACCTCTTAACGAGTTTTCCGTTCTGTATTTGTATGTACGGTCGATGGGGATTTAGTGTTGCGCACGCGGAAGCCGGCTTGGCCGAAGGTGGTATCTGACTCTCTGGGCCTGCTGCTGATCATCTAATGGAGACTGGTCAAACCTGAACCTGCCTGTTTCAGAGTGACCTGAGATTCTTTGAGACATTGTTTGAGAAAACATTTTTTTAAAAAGCACCATAACATCATGGTGCCACCACTGTACTTCACATTAGATTTGATGCTTTCAAGCTTTCAAGCTTCTCTTGTTCTCCAAGTTCACCAGCGGCCATTACGGGCAAACTCTTGAATTTTAGTTTCAACACGCCACAGGGCATGTTTCTCAGGGCTTTTGCCCCTGAATGCATTTGCAAACTGTGAGCTGGTCTTCTGTGCTGCATTTTCAGTAATGACATCTTTCTCTTTGAGTGGCTTTCAGCACATGTCAGAATGAGACTCGTTTCACATATCATTTGGTTCAAGAATGGTTTTATTTTTTATTTTCGCAGAATAACCTTTGTTGCAGGAAGAAATGTGTTTTCACTTGGTTACATCTGGGTGCTGTGGGGTGTCTTGCCTAACCCCCCATTCATGTAAAGAGCTGCCTCTGCAGTCGAGAGTAGTTTGAATTATGCTCATTGTCCAAAATGTCTTACAGCTACAATAACTAAATTGCCTGTAGTCACCCACACGCTCCCCACTTCTCTGGTCTGGGTGAAATGCTCACATTCAGCTCTTACTGAAGTGATTTAGTTGTTACTCTGTATGGATTTTTTTTTTCTTCCTACAACTTTGTCTTTTATACTAAAAGCTATTGAGTTCAACAGCGGGACCATAACAGCTCCCAGCTGCTGCGTGTTCATGTTTGCGTTACTGTTGATATTCCAAAAAAGAAAGGAAAGAGAAACGTCTGGCATCGCAAAGTAAAAAGGAGCGGGAGGGACGGAGGGAGGGAGGCGACGGGGAGACAGAAACACAGACAGACAGATCGAGCGTACAAAGGATAACGTGTGGCAGAGAGCGACCAGGCCACACAGGGATCGGCAGCGAATGTAAAAAGAAAAATACAGAATAAGAAATGATGGCGCAGAAAGCCCCCGAGCGAACCAGCGCCGAGGGAGAGGGGCTGCAGGCGGCCGTCTGAGCGGCTGTGAATGGTTTCCCTGTTGCCCACACAGACAGCCACACAGACAGCCGTGCGAGCAGGTGCTAAGCCCACCACACAGCGGCCACAGGGAACAACAGGTGCAGCCCCTGTTTCCTTCGGCCCCTCATTTTGAAAGTGCAGCTAACACCCAAACATACAGCTAGAAACGCCCACGTACCAGGCTGAAGGAAAACAAAGAGAAAATTCAGCCTATGTGTCTCAGGCCTGGATCTAAAATCTGAATTAGGAAAATAATGTCACAAACTTGGAGCTATAGAACCGTGGCGCTTGCAGGGTGAAGCAATCTCAGGTTGAGACAAATACCCACAGGGACATTATTGAATTGTATCGATCCTTCAGGTTCTCCATTCAATCTTCGAACAGGGCCGTCTCAGGTCTCGGTTAGAAGAAAAGAAAAAAAAAATCTCATCGGACTGTGTGGTAATTTAGCCCGGAGAGTAAATAAACAGCAGATTAGTATGTCGAAACAGAAGTCTTGGGGATGCTTCTATAAAAGTACAGGACAGCAGTCTGAGAGTTTCAGCGTCTGAAATGGAGTGAAACAAACAAAAGGCGCTAGAAGGTTACCTAACACCCTCACAGCTCTCTCTGTCAGGAGAAACAAATTGCCTTACTTTACCAGAGAGGTATACAGAAAGGAAAAGTCTGACAGGGGAATTGTGACACTGCGTGAATGCTGGTTCTGATAAAGCAGTGCTTCTCTAATTGAGCCAAACTCTTATTTTTATTTTTATTTCTGACCTTGAAGATATTTTACAATGATAAATTTTTTATGCCATGTCAGAAAAACACCCATACTTTGTTGTGAAAGGAGCTCTGATGTAGTGAGATATAAATCATGACCAAAACAACAAGAGACTGGAGCCCAGACAGCAGGACAGAACGCAGAGAAGAACTTCTGTTCCTTCAAAACAAAAAGAATCACTTTAGATATCTGCACCATCTGATCGAGACGCCTCAAAACCTTCAGATCCTGATCCAGATCCTGATGGTATTTTTCTTTTCTGACCTGGGAACGTTTTGGGATCAATGAAAAGTGAAATGAAGAGTGTTGCGAAGGAAAGAGATGTTTGAGTTTCCCTTCTGGGTCTGTTACCCTGACGACACACTACTGTTTGCACACATATGTGGTCTAGGTTATCATATGCTCTATGACATTGTCTCAAACAAAACCAGCATTCCCTGCAGGGGGATGCTGGTCACACTGCAGGTCAGCTTTCAGTGAAAAGGTTACTGCTCTTTTCCTTTACTTACAAAAAAGACAAATCAGTCTGTTTCCAGTGGCAAAAAAAACAAAAACACGGCACTGCTTATCATTTATTGCACTATTTTAAAACTATCAGTGGTAAGTCTGTAAAGGAGCTGACTGCAAGTCGGTTACCGGAGCAAATAGTCCAATTAATTATCTAATCAATAGCAGCTTATTATGCTTTCGTTAAAGCAAAACAACAAACATGTAAGATATTGTGCACAAATGCTTCAGTTTGCAAATTAAATATTAATGTGGTCACATTCAGGGAATTAAAAACGTGATCCGATGAGTCACGTTTGTCAGATTAAAAGCACTCTTTTGAGAAAAACACACAATAAGCAGGTAGTGAACATACAGTATGTTTCACTTATCCCATGTTTCAGCTTTATTTGTGTTTTATTATAGTCTGATGTGATATTCTACTTTTAAATGTCTTGTGTCAGTGCTTTTAAATGGAGAAAAGTATCATAATTAACAAAAATGAAGGCTTTCAAATTTCCACCTGTGTCTAATTAATCTATACATCATGCTTCATGTAAGTCAGTAAGTAATATTCTAATATATTGGATGGATTTGTGAATAAATGTTTGAATATTAATATAATGTCAACGCCAGATTATTTTTGAAGCCATAGCAATAATTGTTGCTGTTCTATCTCATATAAAAGAAATGAAATTTGTATGAACATGGTGCTACAGTGGTATTTCACCTCATACCATGAAAATATCATACGACTCATTAATCCATACTGTTACAGTGCTTAAATGTACTTCAAGTTACTTTCAACATGCCTCCACACCCACACTAAATGTAGCCGTCTTTCTCATTCGTAACACAAACAGATTTTCTTACTCATTTAATCTTGAAGATATTTGAGCAAATGTTTCTTTTGCTGGAAGCGGTTTCATTAAGTGTCTCGAATTTCACCGCTCGCTGCCGTGCCATTCATCTGGAGGTAAGGCTTAGTCAGATTCTTTGGGGCGCAGACCTGAGGGGCTGCAACACATCTGATGGATTTAAGAAGGTGGGTTTCTGCAAGGTCACTTGCTCCAACACGGTCTTTGACTCAGAGACCTCAGGGAGCCATTTTTCAACATTTAGGAGCCCCAGAGGGTCACGAGTCCTGCAACCTGGACATTATTCATCAACAGAATCCAATTCCAGTTGTAGATAATCTTCATGCAAACCTCTTTTTTTTTCTGCTGTAAAAAAAAAAACTTTCATAAATTTCCAACAGGTCCCTCCAGATGTTTTTAACAGAACAAAGACAGATAAAATATAGTGCCCTTTGAGACCTTTACGTTGTTAGAAATTCAGGTTAAGATAAATGATTTTCAGGAGGCTAAAGTGAATGCAGCATGTGGATTATGTCAGCTTCCTAAACACTGTAATACCTACTTGCGGCTACTTCCAATGTAAAAGCCCCTCTAGCGTTTTACAGTGCCCATATATCTTTAGTTTTATGAGTCTCTGCTCACACTGATTCTTCCCCGAGGTGCAGCTCCATTTGAAGCATCCACTGTGTGGTCTCAGCACATTATACCCGCGCTATCATGTGTGTTCGTCTTACCATCTGCTCTGTCCACTGCATCATCTTCACAGCTCCTCTGAGACAGGCCTCATCTGGGAGTTCAGAGATATTTACAGGGCCCCTTTGTAGTCCAGAAACGGGAATCTGATCTAAATACTGCATTTCTTCAGGTCTGGATAAGGATGGAAAGCAAATAATAATAATAATAATACAACACTTGCTTAAATAAAGTCACTCTGGATTCCCTCTCTCATTGTTCAAAAAACATCCATGCATTCGGTTCTTAAAGTCACTGTGAAGTTCAGTTGTTATATTTGGGCAAATCATTTGGAAGGAGTTTGGTAAAGTGTAGAATTGCATCTTTACAAATGTGCAGGAATCCCCGTTATTTACCGAGTGATCTCTCTGTCTGTGTGGATCCCCAGCCTACGCACATGTAAGATGCTTCCAAATGCGTGACGTGAAGTTGTTTGTTGCGTACGAGGTTCGTTGCGAGTTTCTGCCTACAAACGAAGGCCCGTGTCTACCCGTGTAACCGCTCCGCCCATCTAACTGGCTGCTAATTGGATTGTTAGTGATTTCACAGCTGTTTCAATTCATTTAAGAGAGAGAGAGACACTTTTATCTCCTGCATTTTGTGTTTTCTTAGTTGTAGAAAAAATAATTGCAGTGGGGCAGAGTGCCCATCTAGTCCCAAGTCTTTGCACTCACACCTATAGCGCTCACACACACAAACAAGATAAGCAATTTACCAGGTAACCTTTTCTCAAATGCCACTGCCAAGGCACTTGGCTTCTTTTTCCCTTTTTTGCCCACAATAAATGAGAGTTTATACGTCTCTTTGGAGCTCGGTCTATCTTGTCTAATTTTGCTACTTTTGTTGTTCAACCAATTCACCAGGCACCTGTTCCAAGCACGGGCTTTAGTTATGGCAGCTTAGCCAGAGGGATTTGGAAGACTTTTCTGTCGGGAGATAAAGGCATCCGAATCCTTTGTGTCCCAGCTCCTCGGGATGATTTTACTGTCTGATGAAGGTTTTTTGTTTTTTTTTCCCTGTCTCTCAGTTTTCTCTTCTCTCCTGCAACCACCCTTCTCGCACAACACAACTTTTCTTCTTTAATTATGGCTTTTCACCTGCGGCTCCGTCACAACTGTGAGGGAAGAAGCAAATCATAGCCACAACACAATTATACCTACAAGGAAAAGAGAAGCCTCTCAGAGGGAAGGCGTTGTATCTGTCGCTGCATATTTTGGTGTTGGTGCTGCAGTAGCATGTCAGAGTGTGTGTGCACCTTGTGGATGTGCGCACATCAGCCTATAAGCGGGTTCTTTGCCATTTTGTTTGCTGTTGTGTTTAGACCACCTATTGTGAGCTATGATCCTCTTAGCGGGCTCCTGCCAAAGGAGCTATATTTACCCTTAGAGATCAGAGCACACAAAGAACAGCGTGACAAGAATATGGGCTACCCTTCAGGCTCTTCCTTTACTAGCACCAGAGAATCCACGTAGATGGCTACGGATGCCATGTAGAATTTAACACGACGAGGTAGACAAATAAAAGGTATGCAGAGTTTTGGTTCCAGTCAGTGAACTAAAAAAACCGCAAAAACCCCAGCTAAATAACCCACAGCCCTCCCACCCACACCCTCACCCCACTAATAATTTTGCCCGAAATCAGAATTTATTTTCCAAAAAGGTGAATCTGATTTAATATAATCAGACAAATCCTCTTTGTTCTGAATTTGAGCCAATCTACTGTCCACAGAGCAAAGTGCATCATTAATACTGACTGATCAAAAAGGGAAAAAAAAGAGTAACGACACCATAAAAGCCGGTCAGATTCATAGGTGTCACTGTTGTGTAATTAGACTGCATCCTCACCGCCGCTGTACACGCTGCTGCTGGAGTGTGTGTGTGTGTGTATGTGTGTATGTATGTGTGTGTATGTGTGTGTGTGTGTGTGTGTTTGACTCTGTGCTGATTGTGTGTGCCTGAATGTGTGCACCGCATACTCATGTGCTCGCTTCCAGCTCGGAGCTGTGCAGTGAATGTATATGTGCTTACTGCAGTCAAACTCTGGTTAGCAACGTTTGCCCTTGCTGCAGGTTTGCACAGCACTGTATAAGTCTCTGTGTGTGGATGTGTGTGCACGCGCCTGGGCGTGTGTGTGTGAGCACATGCGGTGTCTGAGTGTCTGTGAATTGTTGTTTTACTGCAGCTGCAAAGATGAATACATTACCTATTTTGTTGCCCAAATTCCTTGTGCTGGGCTGTTACATTTCTGAGCTGTCTGTTCATTCAGCGTTTATTGTTTGCGTGTCACTTGCAGCTCTTTGGCTTTAGGCAGAAGGGTCTGACTGGGGAAGAAGTCTGAAGAGAGCTGGAGCTCTCTTTGGCAAGACTCCAGCTATGTCCATCTTATTTTAATTACCTATGGTACCTACCCAGGGGAATTGCTCTCCGCCTTCCTCCCAGTGTCTTCTCTGTGCTCTCCTTGCCTTCATCTCTCCTCTTCCTTTCCCCTGCTCTTTCATCCTCCACTCATCCTTCTTCAGTCTCTTCGAATTTGTTTTCTTACTATTATTTTTCTTCTCCAACAGCACACTGCAGTGTCAAACGTTTATGCAAAAGTAATCTCTGCATTAGCATATAAATGACCCTGTAGATTGAATAGTATTTTGGGATATTTAACTGCAGAAGACAGATCCCCTTAACTCTGATTAGAGTAGTTCTTATGAGACAGGTAGCCCTCTTGAGGGAATATGAACTCCACTGTGATAAGATAAAGACTTGACGCCGTTGTTCCTCTTTGCACAAAACAGCTTGCACACCTCCAGAAGTTACCATGTATTTCAATCGTGTTTTAAATTATGATTGACTTAAATGCGTAACAACGCGTTTGCATTAAACAGTTTAAACATACTGTTTAAATGATAGCAATTTAAACAGTAGTTTTGGTTATTTTTCATTGCTAACCCTAACCCTAGCCTACCAGAGATGCTGGCTTATTGCTTGTTTATCATGTGTTGGTGGCGTTGCAACAAGAAAAATGACACAAATGTTTATTCTGCAAACTATGCCCTTGAAAACGGCTAAATAAGAAATTCGTCATTCGGTTAAGATTTTGTGTCTCAATTAAAAGAACAATAAAGAAACCTCTTCAACCTCAGAATCATATCAATGTGTTAAATTATTTATAGCAGAAATGTGAACAATTGTTGCGTTTTCCTTGAAACAAATGTTATTACATTGTGTTAAATATATTTGTTTAAAAGTTTGTTGAAATAATGTTTAGCTGTGGTATTTTTATTATGTTGCATCGTGCTTATTGCGGAATCTTCTATGGCTAATACATTGATGCAGTGTTTAAATGTTGCCAAATTTAATTGTCAACAATAGTTCCCCTGATGTTGAGCATGGCAGCAGACACCAACTCTTTTTCCTAATCCTTACTTCAGGTAGCACTCCAACTTCCTCATATAATCTGTACTGTGCTGTTTTTTCCAAGTCTTATCAGTTTGAGGCTAGAACCCCATGTGGTTACACAACTCATCTTATTGTCTCTGATATAAGAATTGATTCTGAGTATCTACTAAAAAAAACACCAACAATGGTACTTGCACCACAGTTGAAGAACCATGTTGCTAAAGTAAAGACTTAGCATATGTTAATATGATTGCTCCTGACCAATCTCCCTTTTTCGGCGTTCTCTTTTTGTGCTGTGATTCATAGGTTTTATTTTGTATTATGTGAGTAACAGAAGCAGCAACACAGAGGTTATGTTGTAACACATCCCCATAGACGACTCGGTCTTTTACTGGACATAGCCTGTATTTTTAGCGTGGAATCCAGGCAATTTGTGAGTGATGCCTGCTATTTTTGTTTGAATAAAATGTTGCTATCTACATATTTTATGAGCTAGACTGTGTTTTTACCTCAAGGCAGAGTCTTCCAGCTCAACAAAGGTAGTGTTGATTTGGACAGATGCAGTCGTCCAGTCCTTCAACAAGCCGTCTTGGTAGTTTGGTTGTGTCTCTGGTAGATCCCGAAATATTTGAACCACAGAAATATACAGATTCTGCATGCCGCTTTCATTTGTAGTAGTTTTAAGTCTATTAATGACTTTGCTCAAAACGGGTGGAGTTGTGAAAAGTCAAGGTGACCCACTTCTCCCAGTTTAGCCCGTGTCTGTGTTTCCACCCTCAGGCCAACCTGTTTTATTCCGGGCTTTAACCTGCATTCTGTCCCCGAGGACCAAACGAGAATAAAGTATAAGGGATCATGTATGTGGTGGAAAATGAGATTCACATTATGGATTTGCCGCTGACAATCACGCCACCGATAATAATAGCAGTTGAAGGCATGGTGTACCTAATCAAGTGAGTGGTGAGTGTGTGTCAAACCAGTTCCCAGTTAATAATAATATATAATTTAAACATATTTTCTACTTTGTTAAACTATCTTTGTCAAAGCTTTTTTGGAGCAGTGGCTTCATTATTACTTGATATTATTGTGATATGCAGAAACGGATGGTATTGTCAGATCCATCCCACATTCTGTTTGTGGATGTGAGCTCTTGCCCTCTGGCAGAAGGTACAGAATCCCCAAAACTAATTTGAACTACTAATTTAAACTAATTTAAATACTTCTTTGAACCTCACCTCCATCGTAATTTTGAACCAAATTTAGGTTGAGGTATGGAAGGTTTGCAATATCTTTGGGTTCTGTTGTTGTTTCTAAACTGAATTGCATGTATATTTATTGCCTTTAGAGCAGCAGTTATTATGCAACATAATACAACATCTTGGAGTCTGTGACAATTTTATTCCCTGTAGGGACAATAAAGTATTTTTATTTTAAATTGTGGTTTGTAAATGTTTGAATTTTTTTACATGCTACGCAGACAATGATTAAAAATCTGCATGACACAGATTATGTTGTAAGAAAATATACTTCGCTTGTGAAACCAGATTTCTGCTTTTAAGTGAGATTTTGTCATTGACCCATATTGAGCCCATCCGAGCTACCTTATATATCTTGCCAGCGCTGGCATAATTATGGAGGCGAAATGCCTGCAACTGCCCCATCCCCCTCCTTTGCAGCATGAGACCCCCACCTTCTTGCATGTACCTCTTATCTCGAAGCATGTATCCATTTGCACTCGGATAAATTAAATGCGTTTGGGCGAAGGTTTTGGTGGACACACGGCGGTTTTCTTTCTGTGTTTGCAAGCTCACATGTGTGCTTGCGATGTAGAGGGCGGACCCACCCTGCTCACGTTTGCATCTGCTGCAACAGAACATCTCAGCCTTGCTTTGCTATTGGTTTCTACGGTAACAAAGGCACAGAGTGAAGCGCCTGCCGCAGCCAAACAGACTGAGAGAAAGCCTCGGTCTGTGGACCTAATAGCAACCAGCATTAGGAAATACAAGTCAAACGCAGAGATGCCAACGTAGAGGAGAGACGTGTTTGGGTTTCGCGTGTTTGTCATGCTAAGAAGCAGATTAATAGGCCTGCTCACAAATTAATTAATGGCTGCGCAGTAGCTCGGTGCTGCACAGGTTAAGGCCCTTGACAGCTACGCTTCCTCTTGATTGGCTGAGTCTGGTGATCAGTGCTGTACTGCTGCTCAGGCCTCCAGTATCCATGCCTCAGTGTTTTCCTTGCGATCAGTAAATGCTTCTCTGTGTGGTTATGGATGCTGCTCTTTATTCTGCTTCTGTTTGGCACTGTGAGAGCGTATTGATCCTGCTCAGCAGCTTTAATAGTTCAGATGCTCCGTGCAAAGATGGGCATGTTCAATATACACTTAAGCTCAGTGATGCATTTCAAAATGGGCTCGTCAGTAAATATTAAATGGATATTTATTAGGTAGGTATCTTTTCTGCAAATTGCTGACAACCTCTCCTCGTTCCTGTTCCCGTTCTTGGCAGATGAGTGGGATCGTTGCAGAGGAAAATCCTCAGAACGACATGATAGGACTGTGCTGCCATATGAGCAAAAGTAGCTAAAAATTGATAGTATGTGAAAGCAGGTGTGTTTCCCTGTTTGGGTGACCTGCTGATTGGCTAATTACGTGGGTGTTAGCAGGTGATTTGCTAATTGGTTGCCTGATGAAGACAGATTACACCGTGAGGCTGTCGAGATCATTACATGCACCCAGTAACAACAGTGTTGATGTCACAGTATTAAATGTTATCACACCAACATGATCTGACACAGCAGCCCGTCTTCTCTCCTCTGGCTCGTCGCGTCCTTCCCCGATAAATCCTGATACTCGTCCTGTCGCTGCCTGTTTTTATAGCGTGATGAGCTGCGAGTCTGTTACAGTTATCTCTGTTCCTCTCTTTTTTTTTAATATGTGATTTTCTCTTATTGAAACTATTTGTGTGTTTTATCTTCGTCTCTGCTGTTTGTTGGCTCTGCGGGGAAAACACAGAGCCCTTTGATGACCTGGAGCCAAAAGCTCTGGCCAGACATTTTAAAAATTTCATCTTAGCGTTGGCCAGGAGCAGAGTCTCAATAAGTTGGCCTTGGCCCAGATCTCATGGTTTATCTTATGGATCAATAACTTGAATCAATTGATGCTCTAATGAGGAGACTATTGACCGAAGGATTTTTGTATTTTGCATTCAGAAGAAGCTCTTCAGATTTTTTTTTAACACAACACTACCTCTTGCTATTAATGTATGTTTTTTACAATCAAATTTAAAACTTTTGCCTAAATAAATAAATGACATGTCAAACTGACTTATGAGGAATTTGACAAAGGAAAGTCAGTATTTAGATTATGTATTTTTTTTAAAAATCAAATAACAATATTATTTTAACTGTATTGATACATATTTTTTCTGAAATACAGGAATATTGCATTACATTGATTTAAATGTGTTAGAATAGTACCATAAAATGATGATTTTATTACACAAAGTTTTTTCAATACTATGAACATATGCTGGCTACTTATTTACTGCCATATCTCAGGTTTGTCCATTCAGGGGGCTAATTTACTGCTGTGAATCACTTGTAGTTTAATGCTTTTTTGCTGTTGGACCTTCTACCTTTAATCCTCTTTAGTCCATAAAAAATAAATAAGTAGTGATATTTGGTTCTCCCAATTAACTTATTTAATATTTTAACTTTCATGTCATATAATAAAGATTTAATTACAGAAAAACAAAGTTTTATAGAAACATGTTCAGGGCTTGTTTGCAGCAATGTGCGTGCAGTTCTTAGCTCACCTCCAATAATGAGATATGAAGATTCTGGGTACATTCAGTTGAAATGATCTTCCTCTGTACTTTGCTTGGGTTCTGCCTAAGAAATGGGGAAGCTCAGAGTAGATCCACTGCTACCTGACTTTGAAAGGAGTCAGCTGAGATTTTTCATCCTTTTGATTAGATTGACTTCTTGGTCGCTTCCCTTTGGAGGTTTACCGGATGCGTCCTGCTTGGACATCCTGAGACAATCCCTGAACTCTCTCAATGACTGTATATATCCCAGTATATCACAGCTCTTGGAAAGCATTTAATTATGATTTATAAAAGCATTTTTTCCTTTCAAACTTGTAAAACATATTTTGACTGCATTTCTTCTGTGTGGAGTGGTGCAAGACTAAGATTCTATTGTTAACATGTACAGATTTCTTTGATCAGGTAATTGCCAGTGATCATGCATCCCATAATTTTACTCTTTTAACCTGGTGTTAGTACTTTGCAAAATGATTCACTCCGCTTGAACTTTGTCATATTTTGTCACACCAACCACAAACTTTAATGTATTTTCTGGGTGGCATTTCGTTACTTATGAGGATAAAGAAATTTAGTGACATGTTGTGTTCTTTGGTCTTTCCAATATGTGAGGAGCTGCACAACTTGAATACAGAACAATGTTTCTCTGCACATTACAACATGACAACTAACAATATACGTTCTACAGACAGAGATGCAAACGCTGCGGTGTAAACAGTGAGTTACAAATCTACAGCTTATCGCACAGACATCCAAACAATATTCAGACAATATTAGCAGCTGATTGTTCACTGCATTTCAACAGGGATTATTACTGTACAAATACAGTTCTGCTCGCTATCGTCCTCATGTAAAAGTTCATTTAGAGCTTATGAGCAAGTCTTTCTTTAGTCTGATAGGGAAGAAGAACCTTTGTTTTTCTCCTTAAAAATAGCTTTCTCTTTAGGTCAGGTGTGTTGGAAATCCATCCATCCATTATCTAGCACACCTATTCTTGCAGGGTCGCGACAGGTGCTGGTGCCTATATCCAGCGGTCAAAGGTCATGAGGTGGGCTGCACCCTGTACAGGTCGCCATTCCATCACAGCTGTTGGAAATCCTTGAGAGATTATTTGTGCTGTGGAATTGTTTTTACATGGACAACATTATGTATTTTTGAAACACATAGTATCATTTTACAGCACAGTCAAGTAACTATGTCACCTTCAGTTGTAACAAAAATGCTTTCTTTGTTAAATATGACTTAGAAACCATTTTGACTTCATAATTCAAAGTCTGGAAATTGGGCTTATGTCTCTTTACAAACTCCTGCTCTTTCCAAAGTCCATCTTCAGGAAGTCATAACAACACAGCTGCTTTATTAACCCTTTGACAACAGTTTTTGCCAACGCTTCACTGAGAAGTAGCTCACATAATGAGCTCAGCAGATGGTGCGGTTTTACTAGGTGTTTGCTAATTGCTGCTGGCTAGTCTGAAGGAGCTAAGTGGCTGGAATCATCAGAGAGGGGTGATCTGTAAAGCGGAAACTTCATCTCAGAGGAGGACCTTCATCCTCAAAGGCTGCGATTGCGTGTTGCATAGCTGAATGGTTGCCACAGGAGATTAAAGGAGTTTTCAGACATGCATGAAAGAATAAAGACAGCAGATATGTTTTTAAAAAGGGAATAACTTCATAACACGATGTAATGCTAAAAAAAAGTTGATTTTACATAATACTGCCCCTTCAGTAGTTCCAGTCTCGTTGTGATTTTTATGGAGCATTTGGTAACTTGCTGTGTTCTCCTAAAGTTCACGTTTGATCTCTCTTTTGTTTTGGCTTTTTTGAGACAAAACCTTTGAATCATTCTCTATGCAAATGCACTGGTAGATATCAAACATGCTTTAGTTTTACATCTATTTTATAGGAACTATTAGGTGTGTCAATCATTGTAACAATAATTGACACAATGTCATATTTAAATAAAAGGTGTAAACTCGTAGCACCTTTTATTTAAAGGTGATCTGAAGGCATTTATTTATTTATTTGCAGACTGCAGCACAGAGTGGAAATAATTAATATGGTCAAGTTAGACAAAATGAAGAGTTATTCTTTGTTTAACTCTTGTTACCCTTTTTTACTCAACTCAAACTTACAGAATTTGATTTGAAATGGCCATAATGAAATGAGGCTGACCTGGAAACCTTGTCAGTCCTAGTCCAGGGAATCCCAGTGGAGACTAACATGAAACAAATCCCCCACCTTCCCTTCAGGGCTCCTCTGATGCTTCTGAGGAGGAGGAGGAGGAGGAGGAGGAGGAAGAGGAGGAGGAAACAGATGAGGAAGCTTATGTCAAACCTGCAATCTCCAGGCTACAATTTCCTTTGAAGTGCCCCCTGAGTATAGTCTCCGGCCCTCATCACCTTGCTGATGTCTACAAACAGCTTGTCAGTCAACGTTATGGGAAATCTGTGTTGCTGGCAGCACAGGTGACTGCGCTCATGTGTGCGAGTGCATGGCTGCTGCATCTGCAGGCATCTGTGTGCTTCAAATAGCAGTAATCACCTTAGCAACAAACACATCTACCTGGTGCTCTGTCGCTGAAAACAGTCGTGAGTTTGAATGTGTGTGCTTGTGTGTGTGAGCTGGAAAAAGAAATGCAGGGAGGAGGTTGGGTGATGCAGGTAGAGAGATGGAGGATGACAGGAAATAAGCGGGGGTTGGGAAAATCATGGAACATGGCTCACAGTTTGATTTGATTGCAGTAGCACTGATATTGCCCACATCTTTGAAAACATTTCCTTTCATTTATGTTTCTTCGAACTTTACATTTTCCAGGATATTTTCTTTAGATGAAAATATCCTAGTGCTCCACCTTCTGCACTCCACTCATTTTTGTGTTATTTTTGCCTCTCAGCATCTCCTCTTTGCTTTTTTCCACATGAAAGAAGCAAACTATAAATCGATGCTTTGGGGTTCTGAAAATTCAAGAAAGCTTCCATGTTCAAACGCCTTTGAAGTTTATGTCTGGCAATAATAATCTGCAGTGCTAGTTTGTGTGATATACAGTAGCAGATTCTGGGAAAACTTTGTAGGGTTTGTTTTTGTTTTAAATCCATGTACAGTTTTTGTGGTCATTTTGACTGCCAAAAATGTCACTGCATCTTTTGGTGCAATGATGAAATTCTCGATAAACTATATTTACAAATACTGCATTAATTCCCCTCAAATCTTAATCCGAAATGTGCACAGCAAATTCAGAAGTGTCAGATTTCCAGTGCAAGTGTGGAATGTTAAAAACACACTGGTAATTCCAAAACAACTGGAGATAGGCACCAGCACCTCTCCTGACCCCACTAAGGGACAAGGGTGTAAAGGCAATGGATAGATGGAGAGTTGGTTATTGTTAAATTCCATAAAGAGTTCCAAAGAGTTAGTTAAGTACAGTGTTGATTTCTAACTCAACACTTGGTCTGGTGTTGATTTAGATAGCTTATATAGTAGGGTGCCCCATTGTTGATTCATGGTTGCCAAAAACTTTACCAGACTGACTGATTCTGGTGACATAGTGGGTGTAAAATATTGAATAAAATGTTGTGCCACACAGTGGTGCAACTGCACATTATTAAGGTGGATGCGAAAACATAAATCGGTGGCCCCGCCCAGGGAAGGAACGTCAGGGAGAAGGAGCGACACTCACTCGCTCAGCCCCCCCGACACGTGAAGGGTTAAACTCGCTACATTTACCTCAGTATGTGTGCAAGGTGAAGGAGTGTAAGGCCCTGAAGTGTATGGGAAAACGCCATCGGTGCGTCGCCCCCTCCAGACGGTGTTTTGGCGCCCCCTCTGGTGCTGCGCCCATATGCCTTGCATAGGCTGCATACCCACTTTTTGTGCCAATGGTGCAACATTACTGGCTTTATTTTCACTCTTATATTTGACTTTATGACACATAAAACTACAAATTAATCGTCCTTATTTTCTCTGATTCAACTCTATCACAAATAACACTTTCAAAAGTGTAACTTCTACACCATCCAGAGTGGACCTAAATAGACACTTTCAAAGTGTTGAATTTAACTCTGTAGGAGTTGATGGAACACTTCCAAATTTGCTGTGTGTGGTCTCTAGGTGCATCTTGGTGTTTTTTTGTTTGTTTTTTTTCTTAATTTTTTTTAGAACTTTTACTAAAGATCTTGGAACATTTTCACATTTTGTCACACTACACCCATAAATTTCATTGCATATTTTTGTGTTTTTTGTCATGGACAAAAAAAAGCACTGTACATTCATGAAATAGATAAAAATAGATTCAAGGTTCTTCTTCTTTTTTATATATTACTCAAAGGTGAGTTCACCTGTGTGTAATTTAAATACAACTTCCCTGCGAAAGCCTCCGAGATTGGTTAGAGGAAATCATCATAAAGACCAAAGTACACAGCAATTGTAAAGCAATGTTCAATGATTTTAATATCTTGCAGAGATCTGTTTTTTTTGTCAGCATTTTAGTCAGTTTGAATGACATCAAAAAAGTAAATTGAAATATTAGATACATAGTTTGCCAAATTTTAATTCCAGTGAGTTTTCATTAGTGCCCTGAGCCTTACATTTCAATCTGCAAATATATTGATGAAAACATTAACATTTTTAACCCTCAGCTCACCATAAGTTTGTTCTATATATTTAAAAGTTGTTCTTTCACATAGATTTAGTGTACACCTCTTTCCTCCTTTTTCTTGCCTTTGTGTTTTTTTTTTGTGTGGAAATGCTAACCCTGCTGAGTGAACTCAGACCATTATTCGGTTGTTTTAATGTCTTCGTAAGTCAAATTATTTAATAGGAAGTAGCTGCAACATGCGTGCACAAATGTGCAGAGACAAGCAGAGACTTTTTGGACAACCCTTCTGTTCTGAAAAATCCAACGTGTCACTATGACATGCACACACACTCTTACGCATGCACACATGACATACTTTGCACAGTAGCACAAAATGAAAATCTCTCTCTCTCTTTCTCTCTTCATTAACAGTGCATGTGTGCTGCTGCCATGGCAACAGCGGCTCCTCCCCTAGCGCTTCTTCTCCTGCTGTTTCAGCTGGCTGATGGCTCATTCCCAGAGGAGCCAGGTCCACTCAGCTACGTCCCAGTAGAGGGTATGTGTCCTTCCCCTCTGCATGCGGTGGGGTGGGGGGGAGAGTGTCTGAGTGCATGAGAGTATGTGCGGCATTGATGAATGGCTCTGTGGAGGATGTGGAAATCGGAGGTCAAGGATCAGTCTTGGTGAGGAGCCGGTGTAGAACTGCTCAGGCATACAGATAAATGACGAAAATCCACACCCTCTGTATATGGTAGCATGTTAGATTCATATTCATGTAAAAGGGTTGATTTTTCTAATTGAAGACCCATAACTAAGAGAAAGTGTGAAAACAGTGATTCAAGGAACTAATAAAATTAGGATCATTCTTTATTTTTTTTTCTTTATTAATAAGTGGTCATATATTGATGTTCATCTTTAGAAGAGAAAAATAAATAAAAAATGAAAGGACAATTTTTACTCATTTGACAGACTGTGTAAAAAACAATGTGTTTTCCTAGCTGATGAAAAGTTAGGACACTCCACACTCTAATAACTTGTGTTATCTGCTTTGGGTGAAATAGCTTTCTTGTATTTGGTGTTTATGAGTCAAAAGAAAGCTTGGCCCCACTCTTCATATTTATCATTGATATGTTTGAGTTTTTTGGGGGTGGGGTTGCATATACACACTACTTCAAGGCACCCAACATCTTCTTGGTGAGGGAAAGGTTCAGTTGTGGATTCTCTGGTATGTTTTGAGTTATTGTCATGTTAGATTTTCCTCAAGGATTCTCTTGCAGATTGTGGATGTTATCAGGGTGAACTTGAAGTCTGTATTTTGTCTATGCCAAGCACATAATCTATTCTTTAGTCCTAATAATTCAGGTTAACACTCATCTGTCTAAAGAATATTAAACCAGCAGTCCTGGTACAGAGCTTTATTTTTTGCACACCTCCCAAGTTGTTCATACACACAAAAATAAAAGCTTGCTATATGAGGGCTCTGTGAGTCCATTTCAGTGTTTCGGAGACTTCTTTTTGAGCACATTGCAGTCTGCTTTTAGTGTAACAGACTCGGGCATGTTGGAGGTTGTTTATGAGACCTCTTGAAGCGTCTTACCAGACTGCTAGAATCTTCCTTCTGAAGCCCTCAGACAGTTCTGAGGGCTTCAGAAGGAAGCCCTCAGAACTGCACTCTCACTGCAATGCCTAGTAGCATAGAAAACTCTGTGTATCAATGCTCTAATCATTGATACGTCTGTGATTGATTTTAGCCAGTTAAACAAGCATTAGTATTAGTTTTCTTTAGTTTTAAATTTTGTTATTCAAAGTTTTCATTGTTGTCAATGTTGATATTAAATATGTATGGGTCCAAATGTGTTTTAAAAACTTTTAGGCTGTAGGAAGGTGTACTAATTTGTCACATGGCCATAGTTGGAAGAAGGCATGTGACGATGAATCTCTTGCGAAGGCCAGAGAGACATTTAATTTGTCTCCTGGACTCAGCGACTTCTTGACGAGATCTTCAATTGAACGCTGTCTTACTGCCTGAAATGCGCAGCGTTTCTGTAATTTAGTTTATTGTTTATTTAAGATGCAGACAGGAGATGAAGACATTTTTTATTTGCAGTAGAAAAGTAAAGAACCTGCATTATAGGGTGGCAGGAAACAACCACATCAAGAAAGACAAACAGGATAAGAGTGTTTAGTATGCTTTCACCTTCCTCTCTGCCTATTATCTGTGTTTGCCTTAACAAAGCCATCAAGAATGATTGAAGACACTATTAAAGTGAAGGTTAAAGAAGGCGTTTTACAGCCTGCCCGTGTACTTCTGGTAACTATAGAAGCGAAGAAGGCGCTCATTCTGCCCACAGTTCTCAGGAAGTCCTTGAGCCAGACGCATGCATTTTCATTTGCTATGCATGTCACTCTCTCATTTTATATGTCTATGTAATGACGGCAGTGGTGAGGAGATATCCCGTGTTCCTGGGTAGAGCCCATCGCTCCGCTCTGAGACAGGAGCTGCACATCCAAACGGTCCTCCAAGTCAACCGCACGCTTTACATCGGAGCCAGGTAACCAACAGCAACCACCTCCGACTATGACGTGTTCGCATTAATATGTATTTGCTTTCATCCCATCTGCTGTCACTCTTCAGGGGGACATTATCACTTTTTTTTCCCAGTGATAATTTATTCACTGTTATTTTTAAATGTCAAGTGAAAGCTGCGAATGTATTCATAATAGTCTTTAAGAAACCTCCTTACATTGCTGGAAAATTCGCTCAGGGATACAGGCAGATACAGGCAGCTATGTTAATTGAAAATAATTAAATGTGTGTGCACCCTTGATTGGAGGACAACTCTGAAAATAAAAACTGGACCAATATAGGTTCTTGATCTTTCATTCAATGTAAACAAATACTCATTTAAAGCTCAGTTCATTCCTGCATATAGTGCCAACATGGTTTACTGAAATAGATTGCAATAAGTGAACAAAATAGGGCAAAAAATCTAAAGGGCAAATGTATTTTCCAGGCACATATTACCACTTTGTGGCATAATACAGTAACCATTTCACCATCAATGCTGTATCAAACATAACTTAAAAGAAACTCGAGTTTCTTACTTAACGCCTTGACGTAATAATCTCGTACTCTTTCAGACAAGTCATCACGACAGTGCTTCTCTTTATGTCGTTTACAGTCGTTTTTGGAAGCATTGGACTGAGAAATAGTTCATATGATTAGCTTAGCAGGCTAACAGTTCCACCAGGTGTTTGCTAATTGCTGCTGTGAGTGAGCATTGAACTACTTCTCATTGGACTGAGAAGTAGTTCATATGATTAGCTTAGCAGGCTAACAGTTCAACCAGGTATTTGCTAATTGCTGCTGTGATTGAGCGTTGAACTACTTCTCATTGGACTGAGAAGTAGTTCATATGATTAGCTTAGCAGGCTAACAATTCCACCAGGTGTTTGCTAATTGCTGCTGTCCGTAGTCTGGTGGAGATGAGTGACCGTGGCAAAGGGGCGCTTGACACTGCAGCTAAGGAGGAGCTTCGAGGAAATCAGTCGTCACTTTGTGAGAGCATATGTTTCAGACATTCATGTATGGAGTTGATGAGGGAGAAACTTTGCAACATGATATAAAGCTGAGGAAAGTCGACTTGAAAGTAAAAAAACACCCTTTTAAAATTTTACTGTCCGTAGCTAAGGTGTTAAAACTGCCCAACAGTAATTTAACTTGTACCGTAATGAAGCCATAATAAGCTGTTTTATTGCCAGGCGTTCAGAACATTTAATCTGAATATTGTCAGTGAGTGACTCATAATAAAACACAACCAGATGGCTGTCTGACATAAATGATATTTTGATACATTTTTTTTAAGTCAACAACAGTACTTTCATTCAAGCATAAATAAGAGAGCAGCAGAAAATACAGTAATGCTTACTCCCCAGTCACCTCATTAGGAAAATCAATGTGATCGCTTTTTAAAGCAAATACTAATGAGACAATCATGTGGCAGAGACATTATGCTTACACATAAATCTTCCATTCTGTCTTTCTGATTAAGTGTTTTATTTACTGCATTTATTTCAATTATCTAAGCAAACTAAAGATGTTAAAGATTTGAGGTTTTTCACCATTTTTTTTATACTGAATGAGATGTTCAGCTCTGCTTAGACATCATCATAGTCCAGCAAAAAAGGATATTCTACTTTACAATTTTTTTTTCTTTTGCTTTATGTCACAATTAAATGATTCTGATCTCCATAAACACATTTTAAAAACCGACAAAGATAACCTGAGTTAGCACAATAAGCAGTTTTCAAATGAAGATGTCTTTTATGAAGGGCATAAACCTAGTAAGACCAAATTAGCACAATGTAAAAAAAAAAAGTCAAAGATAATGATGTGCAGACTTACAGGTCCACATGTACTGGAAGTAATTAACTTACAATACCTTGGCCAGATCAGTTCCCGTCCTGCAGAATGAAGTTGGAAAGGGTAAAAAAAAAAAAAACACTTATAATGCTTTAGCACTCAATACAGCTTTTTTAATGATCTGAAACAGTTAAGAGAGAGAATACAGAAATTTGAGGAATTTTTCATGTTTTGCAGAGATGACTTGTACAGAGTGGAGCTGGACAACATGGCAGGCGAAGAAATGTTTTACAGCAAGGTATCAGTATTTAAAAAGCTGACATTTGACATGCCTGCACAGTTAATGCAGAGAATTCAACATGTGGCTTGTGTGTTTCAGAAAAGGACCTGGGAGTCCAACAAGAACGACATTCGAGTGTGTCGGATGAAGGGCAAACATGAGGTAAAACGCTCAAGCTGCAGCTGTTTACGAGACATTCTTCTCCCGAGGCTGCACCTGCATCTGGGGCTTAGCGCAAATTTGATTTTGTTGATACAGAAGCAGTAAATTATCCAATCAAGCTGGTGCAGGAAAACATTACAAGAACCGAAAGAAGCTTGAAAGGCTTTTATTCATTTTTTTTTTGCATGCGTCGATAGCCTTCAAGAACACAAGAACAAATAAAGGTTGTGTTGCTTAAAAAAAACAAAAGAGTGTGTGAGCACTGGCAAAATTCAAGCCTGATCCAACTTGTGGAAGAAGATTTATCGTGCAGAGGAACTTGTATTGAGCAAACCGAGAAGAGTTAAGCGACGTGGCCTCCGGGAGGAAGCTGTAATTGAAAACAGGTGGGGAAGAGAGGCATAGGTAATGACGGGACGTGTGTGGGTGGAGGAAAAATAAAAACGAGGGAACGAAACAGATAAAGAGGAGAGGGCAGCCACTGGGCTGTGAGAGCGCAGATCAAAAGACAAGACAGTGTAGGAGTGAAGAAAGGAAGAATTAAAGCGGTGATAAAACAGGAACGAAGACACAAGGAGAACCGACTGCGAAGGGAAGAGGCAGCAAGGATGTGTGGCAGAAAATACACCTGTGTTGGTGAATAAGATTGAACTTAGATTAGGTAAAACTGTAAAGATAGACAAGCAAAGTAGTATAATTCAGCCCTCTATATGCCTGTGGCAATTTATTGTGTTAGATCTGAGGTTTTTAACAGATTATCCTAGCATTTTAATTACTTCAGTCTATAACGTTTTGAGCATGATTCAGGTGAAAAGATTGTCACTATTTTTATACCTTCCCTCTAATTATGTGTCAGAGTTAAATCAGTCTCTACTGGCTTTTTCAGTTTGCTAACTCGGACGCTTATAATCTGTAAGCTTTCAGAGTTAGTGGATGCTGCATTGCTCCGTATTCTCCAAAAACAACCTACAACCATCAACAAACAACCATCATATGCTTTTGCAATGCAGACAAAGATTTTCCTCCTGAGAATTTTGAAAACATCTATTATGTTCGTTTGGTCAACAAAGAGCCTGAAAAAGCAGAGGAAAATTATGGCAAAATTATTCTTCCATTATTCTGAACCTTAAAAATGTTTTACCAGAATTTAAGCTAAAGGATCAAGGATGACAGAGGAATTGCTGATCTATGCAGCTGGTCTTTTAACTTTCCAGCTAAACCAATTTTGTCGTAGGTCATTATTAGGGACAACAGAGGACAATCTGTGTCTGTAAAATTATTTCTAAAAAAGGCACGATGCTTGAAAATTTGAGGAGAAATGACTCAATTCCCCTCCTTGACCAAAGCTGAAAAAGAAAAGGTTTTTTTTAAAAAAGATTTAAACAAAATGTGTGGTGCTGGAATCATGTTGGGTTTTTATCAAAGCATTATACCTTGTCCAGTTGCATGAAAAGGTCTTACATACCTCCTAAAAGAGATGAGAGATAGGTTAGCAATGATGATCATATCATTTTATCATGGTTGAATAAAAGAAATACAGAGGAACCCAATTGATCACAGTTTAACAAAATAAGCTGAGAGAATAGGGACATAAAATAAAACACAAGATCCACAATATTAGATCAAGAACAGAACTGACTCAGCGTTAGCATAAAAAACTATTAGCCGTTAGTGACCTGCAGAGGCAGAACCTGCTTTGAACATTTGTAGGTCTGCACTTATTAAAAAGACAAAGATGTTGGATTTATCAAGGCAGAAAAATATGACTTCCAATCAAAAGTAAGTTTTTGATTGTGTTCTTCTGATGGACACAAATGAAAGGTTTGACAAATGTTCCGAGAGGAAACCCAATTTGCTGATTTTCCGATGAACAAGGCTAAAATTGTATTAAAGAAATATATTGCTGATCTGCCTACAGAGGAACCTAATCAGTTTTTTTATTCTTCTGAAGCAATCCAACAGATGGACCAAATGTGATAACAGGGTTACGAAGTCCCAGGTTCGCTGAGAGGATTTTTAAGCTTCAGTGTGCAGCCTTTACTTTAAAGACTACAGCCAGAGCCCCATTGTTCTTTGGAGAGAGTGCAGTTCAGGGTTTTGTTTCACCTTAGGGCTGTTATCACATTTCTTCCTCTGATTCTTAGCCTTTCATAATCCTCCTTTTCACAATGCCCCGAACTTCCTTTCCTTTCTTCCTCCTCATCTTCTCTTTTTCTTCTTCCCTGCAGGGAGAGTGTCGTAATTTCATCAAGGTCTTGCTCAGCCAGCACGATGGCCTGTTTGTATGTGGAACAAACGCTTTCAACCCCCTGTGTGCCAACTACACCGTTAGTATTCATCTATCTGCCTGTAAGAGAATCTCGGTGTCTCCCAGTCGGGTTGTCTTTATGTTGCGCCTCTTATTGCAGCGAGACACTCTGGAAATGGCAGGAGAGCCCGTCAGCGGGATGGCCCGGTGTCCATACGATCCTCGACACGCTAATGTGGCATTATTCGCAGGTAGGAGGTTGACTTTGCTCCCCGAAGGCATAAAATCTAGCAGACGTAGGAGTTGGTTTTCAGCTCCACGCTCCAAAATGTCCACGCCCTCAGGTTTACCTTTACACATGATTTATAGCCAGGCCTCTTCCTGCATTGCTTGTTTGGGTTTAATCTTTCTGACCTTGTGCTATCTCTCCGTCTGTATCTCCCTCTTCTTCTCCCTAATCTCCTCCCATCGTCCCTCTCTCCTCCTTCCCTTCTCTTAGATGGAAGTCTTTTTACCGGCACTGTGACAGATTTTCTGGCCATCGACGCGGTGATCTATCGCAGTCTCGGCGACAGCCCAGCTCTCCGCACAGTGAAGCACGACTCTAAATGGTTTCGAGGTACTTTTGGAAACGGGCACATTAAAAGTGACCGTCTAGGGCCAAGGCACTTTCAACAGACAATCAGCAAGCAAATAATTGAAACCACCCATGCTATCTTTTGTGCTGAAAGAAAATTGAACCAATGTTACCCGTAGCAAGGCTTGCCTTTTTCTGAATGTTAACTTTAATGTACTTTAGTTGCCGGTTTTAAGGTGACTTCAAAATGTCCTTCTGGAGCAACAGGTGTTTGTCAAAACAACTTCCTGTTCTCCCAGGAGCTCCAAATGATTTGAAGCTTATGACTTCACAAGGTTGCTATTGTCAACTTTTTTATATCCCAATGCAGGGACAGACATCAACTTTTAATGTTTATTGTTAATGGATGCGAACAAAGAGTTTCATTAAAGTTGATTATCCAATTTTTCAAACTTAGAAATGAAAAAAAAAATATATATATATATTTAAATGAATTAGGTTAATTCCACTACATTCTATTTTGGGAGTCTGACACATGGATACGAAAAGTTTGTAGAGCAAAAAATAAGTATGTTCTAACATAACCAGACATGATTTTCAGGCCTCCCGTTAATAGGCTTTTTATAATAGCAAATGCACTCAGACAGACTGATGTATTGAGGTTAGCCAGAGTCCCTACAGATTCAAAGTCTTAACTAGTCTCTCCAACTGAACAGGGCAGCCTGAAGGGGGGAAGAAACACAGGCAAGTCGAAGCCTTGCAAGATGAATAAATGATAATGATAACATCTTCCCTGATGTCTATAAGGATTGATTAAACAGGACATGAATGTTTAATTAGTGGACAACAGTGTTTGAGGTTGATGAGGCTGTTATCACAGGGACTGTTTTTCTTTATTGTGTTGTGACTTCTTATGTTTCAGAGCCCTACTTTGTCAGTGCCATGGAGTGGGGGCCACATATTTATTTCTTCTTTAGAGAGATGGCCATGGAGTTTCACCATCTAGAAAAGGTTTTTTTTCTTCCTTTTTTGTCATGTTACCTTCTTTACTTTCTGCTGCTCTGCGAGGTTCTGGAAATTTGCGGGCAGGAATAGTTTCTTCACCTGTAGTAGAAAAATGCCATTTTTTGCAGCGAGTTGGTGGGAAAGTGAATAAATCCTAACTGGTAGAAGTCGTTTTAGCTGATTTAAGCAAATTCAAGCAACTCAAAGTGGAAATGTTTAGACTCGAGATGCCTCAGCGTTTTTGGTCTAAATGACTTCAGTCATTTAGGAAATGGTTTATACCGAGTCACTGACTAATTGGTTCTGTATAAACTTTAAAAAAATGTTGGTAACTTCACAACACAACACAGTAATGCACCAGATGTTTTTCAGCTTTATTTGCTTTGCTGAAAAAGTGAATGACTTGTCCTTCGACTTTTCCTGTTTAGACGTTTGTGTGGAGAAGCGTCTGAGGATGAGTATTACATCTAACCAGAAACAGGACAAGATGTTCAGATGAAATCAAAGCAACATCTTAGTTTTGTTTTTTGTTTTTTTTTTTGATTAGACACATTGTTTTTAATTGAAACTTTGAATGCCCTCTGAATCTTCTCAAATAAGAATATTTTTAGTCTAATCACCTAAAATATTGTCCCCTGTTTAAGTACCTGTAGCAGTTTACTTTTCTACAAATCCATTGATACACCATCCATCTATTACAGACAAATGAGAACTTACTGATAATAACTTCACTAAATTATTATTATTTTTTTAAATCCAAACTATTCCTTTCCTAATGTTTCTCTATCTCTGTTTTTGCGTCCCAGGTTATGGTGTCCCGTGTGGCTCGCGTGTGTAAATCAGACCTGGGTGGCTCTCAGCGTGTCCTCGAGAAACAGTGGACCACGTTCCTGAAGGCGCGTCTGAACTGCTCCATCCCCGGAGATTCTCATTTCTACTTCAACCTCCTACACGCCACCAGCGACATCATCCACATGCAGGGACGGGACGTCATCCTGGGTC
This sequence comes from Micropoecilia bifurca, assembly GCA_903067075.1. Taxonomy (NCBI): domain Eukaryota; kingdom Metazoa; phylum Chordata; class Actinopteri; order Cyprinodontiformes; family Poeciliidae; genus Micropoecilia; species Micropoecilia bifurca. Next base: position 43,843 of record CAEGAF010098401.1, on the reverse strand, counting down.
TGTTCTCCACGCCGCCAAACAGGTAGCCGGAGAAACGCTGTGTGCACATGTAGCTGAGGAGAGATAATTATTTTCTCATCAGCGGAGTTCCCTCTCCTTGTCTCTGGCAGCATCCCGGGCTCTGCTGTTTGCGTGTTCGACATGCAGCAGCTCGCTCATGTTTTCGAGGGCCGATTTAAAGAGCAAAAGTCCCCAGAGTCTATTTGGACACCTGTACCAGACGAAGCAGTGCCTAAACCAAGGTAATGTGAAGCAAAATAATAATAATAAATCCAGCAGAGCACTGCAGCACTTCTCTCCTGAGCATCTGTTTCACAGATACTCTTCTTGCTGCTCCCTTATGAGCTCCATCTCTCCATCCCACGGCTCCTTCAGTGCGTTTCAGTAAAAAACAACCTATCCGGCTATGAAAACGAGTCCTCCGTAACCAATTCTTTTTTCCGTGGGGTGTTCTTTATTTCCTCAGGCCCGGCGGGTGTGCGGTGCAGGGATCTAGATTTAGCACCTCAACAACTTTACCAGACGAGGTCCTGAACTTTGTGAAGACTCATCCGCTAATGGACGAGACTGTGCCGCTGCTGGGACACAGACCCTGGGTGGTCAAGACTATGGGAAGGTATGCACATTGATGTCTTTGTCAGCTCGGAAAATATGCAGGTAGATTTGTTTAATGTTCGGATTTCTTGTCCTATCTCGTCTAAGGTACCAGCTGACAGCCATGGTGGTAGACACAGAAGCTGGCCCCCACAAGAACCGCACCGTCTTGTTCCTGGGCTCCACCCGAGGGACCATTCTCAAGTTCCTAATGATTTCTGGTGGAGATTCAGTCTCCCACAGCAGCGTGTTTTTGGAGGAGGTGGAGGGATTCAATCCTGAGAAGTGAGTGGGAGTCAAGAGATCCTTATCGCTTATCGCCAATAAACTGCAGTTCTTGGCATAATGTTCCAGATAGAGCCCCACAGCACCCGCTCCCAATTGGGCTCTCCACTTATGGACGATCAGTTACGCTTACGGTATCCTCTTAAATACCTGCTTTGCAGCAAAAGCATATTCAGTTAAAACCATGATATCCATTACAGGTTACTTATATATACATATATACCATACAATTAGAACCAAAATGAATAACCTTTTTTTCTGAGCAACAGCCTCAGAGCTGAGCGTTATGGAAGCCATTAGATGCATTAAATTGTGTTGAGCTCAGGTCTTCGCAGCAAAGGATATTGAAACAAAGCCTATCAGTCACTCATGCAACAAACCAATAATCTAACTGTCCATCAGTGTCAAGTCAGCACCCCTGCTAACATGGTTTCTTTGACCGAAAACGCCTCGCTCTCATCATCCATGTGAAGACATGCTACTGTATTAAGCGGCTAGAGAATTAAAGCAAGTAAGAAAAGAGTGAGCTGCAAAAAAAAAATAAATCACATTCCTACCTCTTGCAAATTTGGAAGGGGGGGTGCAATCTGTAAAATACCACATTACCATTTGGTTCTCTATAAATCACCTCTAAATGCAAACAAGACATTTGTTTTTAAAGTGCTGTGATCATTTTAAGAGTTGACTGGGTTCTAAGGCAGTAGAAATCGGTATTTTTGTTTGTCCATGTTAGTTCAGCCTTTGGTTGAAGTAACATGAATCAGATACAATATTACCCGCTTATATTTTAACAGACCATCACTTCAAAAAATTCTTAGTTGTTTCTTGTTTTATAAGATGAGGAGTTTTCCTGATTTTCTTTCAAACATCTGAAAGTTAAAAGGTTATCCTTTAAGAAGCTGAAAGCACACAAAGGAAAGGTTTGTTTGAGAGAAAATTAAAAAGAATTACCAATATGTCACTGAAGAATTTAAGAATATAATTGTCAGGTTTCAGCTCCTGGTACTGTATTTTTACACATTCCTCAAATATTGTCTGCAGGAACACGCACACAAAAACCCCCACTTTAATTTTCTTCTTGTTATTTATTTATCTTTATTTTTATTTTACTTCTAGACTCTTAAGCTGTTTGTTAATATTTTACTGAGCATGTTACAACAAGTTTTGAATGGTTCAGAAAGACAGAAAGAGAAACACGACCACAATAGCACTTCATAAAAACAAACCATAACAATATTTTCAGTTTAATAGAGCATTTAACATCTTGCCTCTTCTATAAATTCCTCTAAAAGAAGTTATAAAGTGCAAAATCACGAGCTGTTTTATTATAGTAAAAGTCTAAATGGACAAAAGATAGACTTTTATACATAAGTGCAAAAATAAGGATTATGCAGTGATACGCTTAGTGGGAAGGTCTGAGTCCTGAGTGAATTTAAAAAGAGCTTTTTTTGTGTGTTGCCTAATGAACAAACAGATCATTTATTCTTCTGCTTTGTCAGTCTACTCTGTTAGTCTACTGTCTGGATTGATCTTATAGATTATTTTTCAGGCTGGAAAATGATGGACAGGGCCGTCTGCTCCTCCGTACGTCTTGTCCTGAATGTTCACGCTTCTGTCTCCAGGTGTGGTGAGGACTCTCCTCAGGCCCGTCAGCTCTTGTCCCTGACACTGGACCGAACCAGCCACACTCTGCTGCTGGCCTTCCCCTCCTGTCTGGTCAGAGTCCCCACATCTCGATGTCACCTGCACGCTCGCTGCATGAAGTGAGTGACATGAATCCACTTTTACCATTTTATTGCTCTTTACGCTCTCATTGTCAGATTTATTTGAATTCAGGAGTCAAAGCTATTTTTGCTGGCCAAATTAGTTTTATCCCCGATTTTTTTCCTCTCTCGTTGCTGTTGCCATCCCCACATACAACTTTTGCATTTCTGTGTTGTTTTTTTGGGGTTTTTTTTTTTTTGAGCCAGCAGACGAGGGAAGCCATGTGTGTTTGTCAAATCACAGCTAGTTTGTTTAGGTTTATTTTTCACTCTGAGAATGTTGGTTTTCCCCAGAAAATAATATTTGCCTTGAAGCGAGAGGCTTTTGTGTGATGATGGTTGAATATGAATACAAAGGAGGCATTTATTTGTGAAAGTAGAGCTCTGTGCACTGCAGCCACTTCCCAGAAAGAGCATTCATTGGATTGGTTGTATTCAAAATGTCCTCCTTCTTGGTGCAAAAGGAAGATTCCCTTAAGCTGTTTCTTATTCCACAGGTTTTCCAGTAATTCTAAATAACGTGACTGTTTATTTTAAAAATCATCCACACACACTCCATCAGTGAGTGTGTGTGGATGATTTTTATCCTATGTTGCCCTGTCTCTCACCTTTTGACTCCTGACATCCTCACGGCTAACCCTTACCCACTGATGCAGCTTTTCAGTGTTTTATTTTCAACAACTAACCAGTAACTCTCTCTCTAATAAGTTTGTAACATGTTTCCGAATCCTAATTTCTAGGCATTTGAATTTTGCTAATTCATTTTCAATATAATTCTGTGAACCCTCAGGAGTTGTCTCGCCTCAAGAGATCCATACTGTGGATGGACCAGAGGCAGTACCTGCTCCTTTCTGAGGCCAGGGACAAGGTGAGGGGAGTCAGACACCAAAAAACACTGTGAATGGTTTTTAATCTATGCTGGTGGACTGTCTATACTGTCTATAGGAAAAATACTGTGTGTTTTATTTTCTTCTGCTTGGGTGTTGCAGGTGTGAGACCATAAAAAAGCAGAAATTAAGTAATCAATCCATCTTTTTTTATTATTTAGTCTTAGTTATCCATGCAATAGGAGTACATATACGTAATGAATAAAATTTAAATTATGAACATTATTTATAAAACATTCTGATTGTGGCAGTTTAAATCAAATTCTTAGCAACAGATTTAAATAAAGAAGAGCTCAGATTGCAATGAAAGCCATTAACACATTAAAAGCAGCAGTAGCTCCGTCATTGGCTTTGTCATTGGAAAGTAATATTGTAAATACAGAATCACTTAGCTGGATGTACTTTAAGTGGAGAGAAAAAATACACATCAACAATAAGCTTTCCAAGAAATAAGCATTTTATTCAGAATTTTAGTCCATCATAACTTTTTTTATTATTGTTATTATGTCTGTGCTAATGCATCTCACGAAAGCTTTTTATTTTTAAACGCTTGTCAGTTACGTATTTAGATTAAATAGTTATTCAAGACATGTACTTACAGATAAATTATGATTAATGTTTTGGTTTATGAGGACATGGTAATAATTGTACGCATTTGTCATTAAATGTCTTACATTACGAGTATAAAAAACTCTAATTCAGCCTGCATCATTGACCCTCACCTTTGACCCTGCTGAGGAGGAAGATCAATAATGAGCTCAGCAGTGTATCCCATTACAATGGATAATTTATTACTTTGTGCCGTATTGATTTCATGCACAACAGCCTGACGGCATCGTACTTGATTAACATCATAGATTACAGCGAACATCTCTGTCTCTTTTAAATTAAACAGTTTTTAGGTAATGAACATCATCTTATCTCCTATTTGAACCCAAATACAGTTAATTATGAGCAGTGTTGTTTTCTTTCTTATGATAAAAAATATGCTTATATGTGTTTCTTTTGTGACTACAGAATCCCCTTTCAACAAGATGTGGAATATGGAAACACCACCTCCCATCTAGGAGACTGTGATGGTAAGTTTCAGCAGCATAACATGGATTCATCTGGGTCCTCTTAGTAGAGTCGCTGAGTGCTCCACCTAGTGGCTCAATTCTTCACTGCAGGTATCTAATTGTGAGTGAACATTATGTTCTGGCTTTACCAAAAAATGGAAGAAAACAGAAATTAATTTCCAATCTCAGCTCATCAGGATCTATTCCAGCCAGCATCTTGTTGTCTTTGATGACCTGAATCAGGTAGATAATGAGCTGAGAATGCTCCCGAGTCAGTGTGACATATTTTATTCATATTTGGTCTGAAAAAGGGCGTAGACAAATCCAGACTAAATGCATCATCCTTTGGCTTCTGAGGTTTTGCTTTGTCAACGCCGGAGATCTGAGGAGGTTGCTGGTGAGCAACCCTGAAATAGCTTTAGCATAATGTCATATTGTGTCATAGAGAGGCTCAAATGTGAGTGCTGGGGGGGACCACAGAGAATTTATTTGAAGTTTAGCCTCAATTCAGTTGCTAAGAGTTCCCAAAGCATAACAAAACAAGCTTGGGTTGCATATTCCTTTGCTCTGATCCTAAACATTTGTCTCAGAGGTATATATTTAAGCATCCTCTGTTTAACTCACTCCTTAAAACTCTCCCTGTTAGAGGTAAGCGACGCCAGACAACCGACCTGGTGGACTCTCGTCCAAACTGTGAGGAAAGCTCGGAATATGTCAAGCCAGACAAGCCCTGTGTCTGCAGATGGGAGCGATTAGAGTTGGGTGGAAACATTGAGGTAATGGTACAATGTGAGGAGAGATTCTTAGGTCAGGCAAATGGAAGGAAAGAGTGAGGACAAAGATGAAAAAAAAAGAAAAGAGTCAGCTGGTGTGGTTTGGGCTGTATTGATGAGAAGTGCAGGCCTCACTGAACCTGGAGCTCATGAGGCCTCAAGGACAAACTGGAGAGAAGATCGTCTTAATTCTCCCAGAAAGTAACCCCATAATTTCCGGTGTGACTAAGAGTGTTATTGCAGGTATTGAAAAATATTGTTAAGTAACAGGCTACTTCTATGTGTAATAAAGATAATAATAATACTTTCAGGCTGGAGCCTGAGGACGCCATGTGCACTAACTGTCGTCTTCCTGATTATGTCTCTCAATCATGCAGGAATTCTGCAGCAGAGTTTGTTGATTGAGCCAGAGAGCCTGGTCTCCCTCAATCTCCTTGTAGCGTCTGCCGTCTCGGCCTTCACCATTGGGGCGGCGCTCTCCGGGCTCGCCGTGTGCTGGATCATGGCCCACAAACCTGCCAACCGTCGCCACGGCGGCAGCTCCCAGTCCTCCATCCAGCGGCGTGAGAGGGGCCTGCTGAGTAACTCCGGCGGGATGGCCGGCTCTGTGCTGAGCGTCACGAGGCAGGGAGGTGGCGAGCGCTCGTGCTCACAGGGTGGGGAGACCCTGTTTGTTATGCCCAACGGCTGGGTCAAATCGGGAGAGCTCGACCCGGGATTCCTGCCCACTCCCGAGCACACCCCGCAGCAGAAACGCAGAGGCCTACGACTGTCTGACTCCAACTCCGGAGGCTGGGACACCAGCCAGACGTACCTTGGCGGAGGGTCTGTCGGTCTGGGCTCGCCCTGCCGCATGCCGCCCTCTGTCTACCTGACCACTAGACTCTTTCAGCAGGGTGGAGGGGGGAGACATGGCGGTGAGGGACGGGGGAACGACACGCCACGCCAGCACTATGTCTGCTTGAGCAAGCAAGAAAAAGGAGGGAAAGGCACCCCCATGGCCCCCGCTAGGAAGTCTGCAGGAGAATATGTCTACCCCATGACCCCTCAGGACTCTCCTGAGCGCAGGAGGGTAGTCTCGGCACCAAGTGCCCCTGTTGAGTACAGCGAGCCGCTGCCCTTGCGTTGGCCGGCCCCAGAAGGGTACATCCTGAGCAGCCATGGGATGGTCCCCGTCCCCCTGCCGCCACCCACCATGCCCCCTCCCGGTGGTCAGGCCTACATGTCCCAGCAACACACACCAGGCCTGAGCAGGGCTCTGCTGAGAGGAGCTCTGGAGCGGGGGGAGCTGGGGGAGCTGGTGGATCTCAGCCAGCTGATGAGCAAGAAAAACTGCAGTGATAGGACTCAGGCAGGCCAGTGATTTCGGAGGAAGTGAAGCATTCCTTCCATGTGTGGAGCGCGCCGTTAAATTTCCATGGATCTCTGTCCTTTCTCCTCATTCTGTCAATCCCTCTCCCTCCCTTTTCCATCCTCTTACTCTCCACATCTATATTTCACTGTCATCCAGCTTCCTCTCTCCTTTCACTCTCTCAGGCCAACCTCTTCACCCCGTAACGAGCCTTTGCCTTCAACTGGCTGCTGGCTCTGCCACTCATATCCTTGCTCTCATTAATTGGTCAGACCGGCTGAGGTTGTTGCTGTGTCTGCAATGCAGAGTTGCCTTTCCCTCCAGCTCTTTTGGATGAGAAAGAGAGGAGGTGATGGAGGGAAAAAGAGATGGAAAGAAAACCAAACTGGGAGCATTGGGGATAAGGACAAAGTTTTTAAGAATGCCTTCCTTTCTTCAAATTGACTGGATGCTTTGTCCCTTCTCTATGACATTACAGAGACTGCCAGCCATCTGTTCCTAAGTGTATTTCCTGTCGCTCTGATTGCCAATAAGGTACTTGAAGCAAAATTGCAAACTCTGAAGACTATTTAAGTATTTATAGCCGGAGGTGAATCAACAGGCAGTCGCTGGGACTGAACAGATGAGTCTAAGCAAATCCCTCCCTGATTTCCTTTTTATACTCCTTCACCTTGCTACGCACATAGAGCTTACACGTGATTGTACAGGTGGATCCCATGTATTCTACGAAAAAGCATGACTTGTGTGCCAAATGCCTCTAACATGCAGGGATACGGGACCATAACTCACGCCTGTGGAGAGCAGAGTGCAGCACTGAAGTGTCAGCACTATTCCTGCCAACTGCACCCTTTGTGTAATGACAGCATCTCAGCTGTCCGTCTCCCCCCAACCACACACACCCCGTTCTTTTTAATGGCCAATGATTCCTCAAGGACGCCTGGTGGGACTGCGCCACACCATTGGACGGATGTGGAAAAGCCTTTGCTGAATTGTGGACATAAAGGGCCGGGGGGATGGGGGGAATCAGAGGTGTTGTTCTGAGGAGAAACTCAAATCGCTGCAATATATAAAGACCTTTTCTGTCATTTGGGTTTTAGTCTACATTTAAACACTTGGGTTAGTGATATTTATAGAACCCAGCCTGGTTTTTGGGCATATTTCCTTTGTAGCCCTACAGTGGGTCAAGGTCCTCTTTGGATGTGATACAGTTCGATGTGACATTTACAGTGATAATGATTGAAACCTCTGGCTCAACTCGGAGGCGGCAGGGGGAATGGAAATGTCCCCCGCCGCCAAGTGGAACTGTATATTGAACCTATCAAAGTGTCCTGTCCTACGAATCATTCTACATTTCGAGCTACACACTGCAGCTTCAAATTACAGCAGAGACTAAAGATACAGTACTGGAGGCTTTTATTGGCACCCCTGGTAAAGATAGAGAGAAAGCCTGAAAATAAATTCATCATTTACTGCGGTAACATAATCTCCCTCTGAAAAATCCAAAATGTAATTGTGAAGAAATACTTGTTTTATCAGACTCAGAGAGGGCCACAGTTTTTGGTACTCTGCCTGTCAATAGTTTGCCAATAGGATGGGAAATAGACTTCTCTTATGACAGACTCAAATGTTTTTCCATATGCTCTCTTTTATTCAGTTCAACCCCACAGGTTTCAGTAGGATCAGAGCTGACCCAAGAAGTTCAATGAGAGAAACGAGAGACAGGATTTAATATAGTTGCTGTAACTTTTGACTCTCTTAATATAGCTTTCCAGCTATGAAGGTTTTCTCTAGCATGTGTGCAACTGGTTGTGAGAATGTCCTTTGTGACGAACAATTTTAAGGCAACATTTCTCTTCTCAAGTCCATGACTATGTGGATTCTATCATTGAAGAGAAATAGACCCACTGCACTGCAGATCCTTCACTGCATTTAGCAATGTGCAGACATCAATTTCTCACCTGTTCATTCCTTATTTCATACCTACATAGAGTTATTTTGTTGCTCAAACTAAAAAAATGCGAGCCCAAATCTGGATTTTCCCATATCTGACTTTTGTGTCACCACGCGTGGCGCAAAATCAGATTCGTATCTGGTAGTTTTCAGAGCGTCTGCAGTTTGAAACGTTATGTCACGTGTTATCTGACCTTTATGTCTCTGGAGATGAGAGTTTTGTCGAGTCTTAAGGAGAGGCACTGACAGATTAAGTCAAAGGTGCTCCTCGACATTCTGAAACTATGAAAAAAGTCTGCGCCAGTGGAGCACATCACATCACAATCCTACCATTCCTTGCACAAATCCAGAAAGGCGAGTTTACAGGAGTGTTTTTTTCTTAGCTTCTTTCATTTTGTTATGATCTGGTGGCGACCCTGTCACTTCCCATCACTGAATAACTTTGAAATCAATCAATAGACAATTTTAGTTCCACTATTGCGTAAAAATGTTCTGCTGTGTGACATCTGCTTTCTTCATCTGTGCATGTGGGTCTCGTTTACACACAAGTCTGATTGTAGTCGCATTTTAGTGAGTAGCATAAACCACCACGCAAAAAAAAAGGATTTCTGTAAAAAATAGGAATAGAGCATCCAGACCTGAATTTATATGGGCTCTCTGCCCATATAAATCCCAATGAATTTAGCAAACATCAACTTTTTACATTCATGCCGAAAGCAAAGGTTCTTTTCTGAAATCGTTTCCAGTCAAAGCAGTTGACAGGAAAATAGCATTTAAAAGTTTTGGTGATTCCCAAAATGCCACTCTGTTTTTTTATCTCCCTTACCATCCTCCTCAACAGCCTAGTCCTGGGTTATTTATTGGAAGTTTGTAAAACTAATCAGACAAAGCAATTTAAAGAAAATGTGTCAAATAAGTGTATTTTCAAAGGGATTGTCACAACTACCATCATGCTTCACTGAATGTTTTATTAAAAACTAATTTCTCCCCTCAAAAAATAAATGTACTTAAATTAAAGGGTGCATTTTTCTAAACTTTTTTTGTGTGAGCTCATCCAGCTGCTATAAAAGATTTATTTATTTTAAAGTTTCAAACATGCTTAGGGGTGCCATTAAACGCTATCTGCACTGTATAAAACTTGATCATAACTTTGCAAGAAGACTTGATTCGTCAGTCCTGGTCTGTTAATTGACCAATGAATGCTGGTTGTTTGGGCAGCAATATCTACTTTAAATGTACATATGAAACTTTGATTTAGACTAAACGATAATATAAGACTGTAGCTCCAAAAAATATATATATATATACATATATCGGCAGGCGTCAGGCTTGCAAGGCAGAACATTTTTCATGCCATTAATGTTTTTATATCCAAATGATTCATATCAACTGGCTCTAAGATGGATCCCACCGAGTCACAAGTGTGTCTTTTTCACATTGTTGTGCCAAACCCAGCTGATGGAAGACTTACTGATGCCTGATCCTACAGAAGCAAAAAATAAAAAAAAATTAAAAAAAACTGAAACGTTTTTAAGTGCCATGATGAAGTCCATTTCAGTCAGCAGTGCACCTTTCTCATGTACTGTGGTTTTGAAGAAATCTCTAATTGCAGTATACTTGTGACATGTATGCCTTTGACCTTACATGCTGAATGTTTTCTTCTTTTTTTTATGAAATTTTGGCTTGTACTGTTGAGATCATTTTTTTCAGCTCCCCTCTTTGTTGCTGAATGCTACTTTATCTCTTCATGCCATACACTGTAAATATGTAAGATTGAATACTGACTCTACTTGTCATGCCTGCTACGGCTGCAGTGTTTCTGTACTCTGTCCCAGATCACATGAACTGTGTGTTCGGCTCACATTTTTATGACGACGATTCTTGAATACTTTACAAGCAAACCTTCAAATGGACTGAAAAAGGCATTGAGGGAGCACTTTGTGACTCATTTGTGAGGGGTTTTTTCTTGTTCGCAGTCTAGTGATTGTCTTTCTTTGCCAACCAAACTGCCATACCGAGAGATCTCCAACCTGATTAGTTGAATGTGCTCATCCTGTTTTTCTTTGTGGTCATTATACTGTGCGATAATAATGAAAAGCACAAATTTGGGTCATTGTTTCTTTTGGTTTTTTTTTATTATTTTGAAGGAGCTGTCTGTATCATTTGTGAATAGTGTAAATAATCATCCTGAATGTATCGTGTATTGGGTTTATTGGGGGGGAGGAGGGAAGGGGATGCCGCTGTCCTCTGTCTTTTAAGACGAGACTGCGAAGGATTTTTTTTTTTTCGGTGACAATGCTGTGAATAAAACGTATGTAAAATGACCTGATGTGACTTTCGCTAAGCGCAGAGTTTAGCCGTCTCCTTCAGTTTCTTAGATTAGGATTGAAGGCCCGACCTCAGTCGCTGCTCAACCTTCTCATTTGACTGATGCCTGTAATGTCTTTTTTTGCAGTCACTACGCTGCAGCTGATAATAATCAGTACTGCTATTAAATGGCATTATGTAATTGAGTGCTTGTGTCATCCTGTGTGGTTTTGAATGCATTAACCAAAATTAAGGCATGCAGTTACACAAAAACACATTTATAGGTGCATTTAGAGTGAGAACAGATTCTGAACCTTTGACACACATAATTCCTGTGCCACTAGAGGGAGCTGGATGCTGAATGCAACCTTTGAGGAAAGGAGAATCGCTCCCATGGGTGCAATCGTATTAAGTGAAGATTGGCTGTCTGTGCTGCTATGCATGACGCAGGCTGCTGCTGTGTGAAGAGTCGAGGTCCAGAATAGCTCAACAGGTTTTTGGACATCATTGCGAGGATCAAAAGTTAAAGAGTGTTTCATGTGTCGAACCAAGCTTTTCTAGCATACACTATGGAAACAACTGGGGGTTGTTACTTTCTTTAAGTTTAGGGGTTCCATTTGCCACTTTGCCTGTATGGCTAAAATAAAACTCTATTGGTATTGTTCCACAAGTGTCTCACAGTCTAGGGGAATTTTGGCAGATTCATCCGTACAGCAAACAGATACTTTGCACTATAAGAGTGTACGATACTGAGACCAAGGCTTTATGATGGGCTCTATAAAACATCGACTTTATTGTCTGTAACCACTTGGTGCTGATTTGAATGACCCACTTAACTTACCGGGTGCCGTCTTTACTTTAACATCTTCACAGTATGTCTTTTTTTTTCTCATGATGCCATGTATTTTGTGAGGTGCACCAGTCTCTCCTGTAGCAAAACACACACATGCTTCAACACATTGTACTAAATGCTTGGCATGGTGTTCCCTTTTGTCTCCATATGTGACAATTGTCTTGATGGATGAACATTGTAATTTTAGTTTCACGAGGCCACATTGTGAGCTCAATGGTTTTAGAGGTTGATCTTAGAATTATTGTCTCGTCCACTCTAAGTGGTCCATCAGTTCTTGTTGGTCCAGAACCAGTTTTACTTTAGGTAATGACTCTGGTTCTCAGCCAGCAACCTTACAAGGTGCTTTGCCCTGAAGTTAATATGTACTTTTCTCACTGAAACCCCTTCATCTCATCCTTTATCTGCTTGACCATTTTGTGATAGACTGGTGACCTGTTCAATGACTACTAATAAATATGAAAACTACAAACTCACAACAGAAAGAGACCTCCACCAACAAACTTCTAATGCTACTGCGACAGAAGAGGAATTTATTTCGAGCATCTCGGCACATTTACACTACGGTCAAAGGAGGTGAACAGGAAACTGAGCAGTATTTGAAACATTCACATAACTCTGCAAGCTGTTGAAAAAGTGGCAGTCAATAATTTATGTGTAAAACGTCTTTAATAAAAAATAGTAGCTGATGGAATCAAAGCAGCAGTTTGTGGAGGCGATCCAGTCAGATACTTGTAAAAACACATGAGCTGGTAAATTTGTGAGCAGCATCCAATTTGATGGCACCTTTGAAAAGAAGTTGACTGTTAACGCAATGTGGAATGGTGTGTAACAGACAAGAAACACAATCATGTTTGCTTTCACTATCCCAACAGTGTTTTTCTTTTCCTGTGACATGTCCTGCTCTTTCTCCAAGATACGGATGATCTGACTGGAACAGAACACAATTATCAGCAGAGGAACCAGGTAGCCGAGAGACAACAGGATCATGGTGAATTCTGGACTGATTCTCTTATTTTTACATCTTTCATAGCATGTCCAGAGTTTTTCCGGAAGGTTATCCTTGTGAAAAACAGCAACAACTGAAACCAGTAACACCCAGATGAGCAAGCAGACAGTGACAGCTGCCTCCTTCCTCCTGTTCCATGATCTGGCCTGCAGCGGGAACCTGATGGTCAGGTAGCGGTGGAGGCTGATGGCTGTCGTGGTCAGGATGCTGGCGTACATGTTGATGTAGTGAGTAAAAATTAGGAAAGTGCAGAAAAAAGTTTTATCCAGGCAGGAAAAGGCGTCATAAATCCTGAAGGGAAGGAAAATGACCAGGGTAAAATCAGCCAGAGCCAAGTTCAGCATGTAGATGTGGGTGTCGGTCCAGGAGGCCCGCTTTGCGACGAAGGCCCACAGAGCAGCGCCGTTGATGACGAGACCGAGGAGAAACACAAGACTGTAACCCAAACCCTCCAGGACGCTGTAGGAGCAATGAGGATTGGTCTGATTGGTGGCGTTTGTGCACATTCTTTACTTTATCTGTACAAATAAATAATCATAAACAGTGACCATGACATCAGTTGATCCTTGATTATATTAATAATATATTTTACGTAATCAATTAAATCTGTCCTTAAAGTCAGTTAAGCAAATAGCAGATATTTTCACACAGTATATAAATAATACACACAGAGCATTTTTCCCACAGTCAGACTAAAGGTTTCATTGTAGTTTAGATTGCCAAGATGAAGTAGATGAAATACAACTCACTGACTCTGACAGGCCTCTGCCTTTCTCTGAAGAATTACTGAGAGGGAGGAGACAGCCAGAAGAGGAAAAACTGTTCTTAACTATCGATTCAGTATTTTTATCATACAGACATTAGGCTGTTGTTGTGCTATTAGCTAGCTGATAGCTAGCGACTTTGCTAGCAAAGCTAGATAACTAAAAAGCGTCTTCCCTGTATCTAATAATATCAGTCATTCTTCAGTATTGCTTAATACGGGGCACATCGCCCTTCCAAAACCGATCATCTCCATAGTGGATATATATATGTTCGATCTTCTAATTTCCTTTGCTGCATAATGTACATTTCATTTATTCTAGGGTTAGGTAAATGTATCTTGAAGGAGAATAGCACTTAAATAAAAGTCCAAAGAGGATATTCATTTAGAATTAAAAATAACTCATCCTGAATTACAATGATAGATATAATATATGTAATAAAAGTCATTAATGAAGGGGAAAAAAACTCGATCCAGACTTTAAGTAAGTTTAGGGTCTGGTTTGCAGAGTATGAAGTTAAAAAAAATGTTTTCTCAATTATTCAATGAAAAAAAAAAACCTCAGTTAAGTAAAATAAATTTGTAATCAAAACTTTTGGAATTGTAATGATTTCTTTTTAAAAAACAAAATGTTTTGTTTAAATAATTTTTCTGGGCCTCCCTTCTGAAGCTGCTGCCCCCGCGACCCGACCCCGGATAAGCGGAAGAAAATAGATGGATGGATGGATAACTTTTCTATATTAAGTAACTCATTTTTGTCTTGTGAACTTAAAAAGTTATTTGCCAAACATAAACTTTTATTTACATACATCAGAAATCTTTTGTTGCGATTTTGGGCCCGGCCCACGACGTCATGTGAGAATCGCAAGCAAAACTTTGAGTCACAAACAAAAACTTAGAATAGCAAGAAAAAATTTCTGACATGAGCAAATAAGTTTGTTTTGCAAATAATTGTTCACTTCATGAGACAAAAATGTGTGATTTTAGTTTCTAAAAAAAAAAGTTTTTTTAAGCAAAACTGAAACTTTTCTCATGGTGACATGACATGGTAACAATTCAATTTTTGCTTTTGTTTCTTTTCTTTTTTCTGCATTTCCACGTTAAAGTGTGGTGCAGCTCTGCTATCCTGAATGGACCATCTTCATCTCTACTCCAAGTGTAGCAAACAGGCAGCTCTTTGTTTATAGATTACAGTCCACTAAAAGGTTGTATTGTGCCTTTGTTTATATTTTTAATAGTGTAATTCTGTAAAGACAAAATATGTCTGGTGGTCCAGCTCTGATTTACTTGTCTTGCTAAATTGCGGGTTTGAATGTTGCAATACTTTCCTATAACAAAATAGACTTGCAGAAAGAAATTACTAATAAAATATCTTACATATGCATAGTTGTATGTTCTATATAGAGATTTTCCATAGCTTTAATTGTATATCTCACAATTTTGTAATTTATCATTGTTTATTAAACTCTGAAAGCTGAGTCAATCACACAAATTGATTTATCCACAGTGTTTACTGTGTGCTCCATTTAGCCAACTTGTGAACAACCATAACTCTATTCAAACAAACAAAAAAATCACTTTTCATTTTTCAATACCTTTGTAGTTAAAATAAAGTGGTATAAAAGGGAAATCATTTTCACCAAAATGATTCAAACTAAACACTAAAATCAACTTACCAAGCGAGCTGCACTCCCACCTAGGACTTCTTGACTGATTTTGAATGCATTGACGGTGGTATTGTCACATACTTGTCTGACACGTGATTTGCTTCTTTTATTTCTACTTAGGTTGCTGTGGTTTTTGGTTTCCTGCATGGCTATGTGACAAATTTTTTTGTGTGTTTAAAAGACACATAGAACGGTTTACTTTTTTATTTGGTTGCATAAAAGTGAAGGAATTGTATTTAATAATGCTAAAAAAAATGATTTCTGTCTTTAATTTTCAACATTGTTGACAATTGCATCTGACCTGAGACACAGATAAGCAGAAACAACCGTCAACGCAAGATATATCAATATAGTCAAAAAGTTCATTTATTCAATTAATGTAATCCAAAATTTGAAATGCAAAATTATGTAGATTTATTACACACAGAGTGCTATATTTTAAGTATGTTCATTTTGATCATGGTGGGTTACAGCTTGTGTCTCAGACTGTGTAAGTAGGTTGACAGAAAATGTCCCTTTTGGTCTACACCGCAAAAGTAACGTCTTTACTTTAAAAACCTGCAGCTGAATTTTACCACGTATGGTAAAAATTCAACATTGCTGACAATTGCAATGCATCATGTATGGTAAAATTCTGGCAACCATAGTTCCTGTTTGTTTGTTTTTTACCATATATTAGATATGTTTTTTTGTTGGTTTGTTTTGACGGGGTTTTTTTACAGTTTAGAACTGTAGTTCAATTACATGTTGACAAATGATCCAGTTGTCTACATAAAAGGAAAACCTTTCATCGCTATGATGAGGGGCAAATATTTAACATAACTTTATTAAATCATAACAAATGTGTGTTTTGATTTAAAGATAACCTATTCTTGTACAGTTTGAAGTTCCCAACATCTTGATAGATAAATAAGTAGTTTTGTTTATGTCCCCTAGACCAAAAGGGGACACTTTTTATGAACCTACTTACACGGTCTGAGATACAAGCTGTAGCCCACCATGATCGAAATGAACCAACTTGAAATATAGCACTTTGTGCGTATTAAATCTATGTAATTTTGCATTTCAAATTTTGGATTACATTAACTGAATAAATGAACTATTTGATTACATTGCATTTGTTGTTAGGCTCACAGATCAAGCGGTAAAACTCAAACAGCAAAAAAATATTACGAGGTCAGTAGGATTATGGTGGCTGGTGTACTAAACCTTACGGGTGTAAAAGGCTTTTGTGTCGTTGCTTTTATTGGTGTCATTGGTTGCATTTACATCACCAGAGAACATGCAGGAAGAAACCATAGGGTGGAAAATGGTGAGAAGTGGTTAGCCTTTACTTATGTCAGTTGGTTTTCACAGCATACTAAACCAAATGTTCTTCACAAGCACACAATAGCAAATGAACAAATAATAAAAGGTGCGGCTTGATTGTAATCCTACTCATGTATACAGGTAGCTTTTGTAAAACAATCAATGCAAGATAAAAAATGCACTTGCAAACTGTGCCGTTCAGTTGCCAACTTGTCTGACTTTGCAAATACATGGAATTCCATTATCATTCTTTCAAAAGCAAGTCTTATCTGTATGACTTTGCTGCTTTTTATGGTTAGCTGCATGTGTGGGTTTTTGGTTTCCTGTGTGACATGTTTCAGTTCATGAAGTTTGAAGCAGGACCCGATCTTTAATCTCAAGAATCTTAAAAATAGCACTGAACATTCAGATGAAACAAGGCAGTTTATTTATTTTGTTGCCTAAAAACAAAGGAAGCAAATGTAAAAATGGAGAAAACTTAGTTATCCTTGTATAAAGTATTTTACTGTCATTGTTGCTAACATCTGAACTGACATACAGGACTTATCAGTAAAACTGAAATATTATAACATTCATTCATTTCAGCACTTGAAATACAACACACACCTTCCCATATCTGTTTATGCAGTTAGAAACTATAAAACAAGTTTAACTCAAAACAGCTGAGCAAATAATCAGATGAGGGTCAGTGGTTATGTGGTGAAAAGTGGGCGTACATGAAAGTGGAGCTCAAAATGACACTCTGCTATCTGCAAAGGCTCTGCCAAGTCTTTTGATTTGATATAAAGTATTTTGGAACTTGAATGAACATTGGCAGGGAAACTGAACGCCTTGCTGCTCTGTATCTAAGGTGTCACTGAGCGTAAAACGTCTTTAATAAAAAATAGTAGCTGATGGAATCAAAGCAGCAGTTTGTGGAGGCGATCCATTCAGACACTTGTAAAAATGTATGACTTGGTAGATATACGTCCCTCCAGTTTTGTGGAACCTTGTAGAGCAAACTTACCACATGCGCAATGTGGATTGGTGTGTAGCAGACAAGAAACACAATCATGTTTGCTTTTATTATTTCCACGATACTTTTCCTTTCCTCTGACTTGTTTTGCTCTTTCCCCAAAATACGGATGATCCGACTGGAACAGAACACAATTATCAGCAGAGGAGCCAGGTAGCCGAGAGACAACAGGAGCAGGGTGAATTGTTTATGGATTCTCCTATTTTTACATCTTTCATAGCATGTCCAAAGTTTTTCCGGAAGGTTATCCTTGCGAAAAACAGCAACGATTAAAACCAAACCCACCCAGATGAGCAAGCAGACGCCAACAGCTGCCTCCTTCCTCCTGTTCCATGATCTGGCCTGCAGCGGGAACCTGATGGTCAGGTAGCGGTGGAGGCTGATGGCTGTCGTGGTCAGGATGCTGGCGTAAATGTTGGTGAAGTGAATAAAAATTAGGAAAGTGCAGAGCGAAGTTTTAGGCAGGCAGAAAAAGGCGTTGTAAATCCTGAAGGGAAGGAAAATGACCAGGCTAAAATCAGCCAGAGCCAAGTTCAGCATGTAGATGTGGGCGTCGGTCCAGGAGGCCCGCTTTGCGACGAAGGCCCACAGAGCAGCACCGTTGATGACGAGACCGAGGAGAAACACAAGACTGTAACCCAAACCCTCCAGGACGCTGCTGGCGCATGTATCGGTGGTGTTGCCGGTTGCATTAGTGGTTGTGTTGTCATTGGAGCACATTTTGAACTTCATCCGCAAGAAGCCACCTTGTATAAAATAATCAAAAACCCGTTAGCATGATCTTTGTTTGATAGATGATCGCCCAAAGAAAAATCCCTCCACAATCACACATTCAACTCACTGACACTCAACAAAGTCTGAAGAAGATGAAGCTAAAATTAACTGGTATAAAACGTGAGCATTAATGCTTTGGTCAAAGTCATACAATGTAAAAGGTAATGAGAAACTTACCACAGGTGTTGCTCTCGTGACTCGTTTCTGACTGTATGAAGATTGCTGTGGTGATTTTATCAGGATGTCTGACATGAGTTATCAACCCGCCTGCTTACAAACTGTGTGGTTTTTGCCTTCCTGTTTTGTTAAACATGGCGTTTAAAGCCACACATGGTCGTTATTGTCAAGAACCTTTAAGCTGAGTTCTTAAATACCAGGAAAACAAGAAATTAGTTTATGCTGAGAAAAGTTCGTCAGCATAACCAATACTAAGAACTAAATCTGCAGACATCGCTTTCAAATCCCTCTTAAAAGGAACATCTCACTTCATTAGAACAAAACTGGAAAGTTAATCTATTAGTTTAATGCAACAATTAAAAAAAATGCTATGCAGATTTATTGCACAGTGTCAAGTCTGATGTTTATGGCTTACAGCCTCATCTCATGCAGGAAGTATAAACAGGTTTTGCAAACAGGTTCAGAACTTGTTTTTGAATAGAAAGGGCCCCCTGCTGGCCTGCGTACACCAAGTGAAGTTCAGACAGTGAAAGTTGAGAAATTAACCATAAGTGCCACTTTCAGACCTAATTTAGCGCAGCTCAGACTTCCACATGTCTCTGTCTATATTCACAAATGATAAAAAAGAGAGAGTTGGGCTAATGAAGGATTAAAAACTGATTAAACGTAGACAACAAAAAATGGGTGGTCAGTTGTGCCTTTGCTTTCCGCTCTGTTTTTCTAGCTCTGTTCCCAAATTAAATGCTCAAGGTCTCATATAACCTTGGGTCAGTTCCCCCAGCATTTTAAAGGACATTGAATGAGTAAAAGACTGAGGGGAAAAAATCAAGGTAGTTAGTTGTCAGCTGTCTAAATAAATCTCAATTACTTTTATGCATGTAAAGTCAATGGGGAGTTAGCATCCACTTTTGTAAACTAGGCATCTCCTGCTTGCTACTGAGAACAGCAACTCTAGCTTACATGTTCTGTGGGGGGACTGGACCGAACTTTATGCCAACCCAGAATCTCATTTTGTCCTGGTCTGGAGGCAGCACAAGGAGAGGTTTGACTAACGCAGCAATCATGCGAGAACTGCCACTGGGGCAATGTGTCCCAACTGGATTTCCTCCCATTTTTCTTCAAAAAACCCCCCAAAAACTTAGTATACACAATATCTGTCATGAGGTTGGGTTTGAAGTGGTGATGTAGATGCGGTCGGACACAGATTATGATGCAAATGATGGTTTTTAAATGAACAAATGATTCACAAAATCCAGGCAGCACAGAATCGCAGCAGCAGAAGCTCTGACTCTGGTAGCAACGGGTAAATGATTAGCAAAAACTGACAAAAGACTCTTACAGAGAGCAAGACAAGCAGGTGTGTATAAAGACTCAGGGAAGGTAATCAAGGGAAACGAGGGACAGCTTGGGACAATCAAGGGGAGCCGTGACAACAGGGAGGCTCAACTGAAAAACACAGAAACCTAAATTAACACCAGATCCTCACAATATCAGAGGTGTTAAAAGATCATTGGATAATTTAAAGTTTCTTTCTGGTAATTATTACTGAAACATGAGAGGTTTCAGTACTGGCCTCTTGCTTACAGCAATGGGTTTCTGTGATGCACACAATTTCAATGAGTGACTGAGAACAGAGAGTAGAAAGTGCAAACATTCATTGAGATCTCGAAATAATCAACCTTTTGGAGAACTTTGGAGATTCAACTCCACATCGACAAATAGTACTTGGCTTCGATTTTAATCTCAACCAAGAATGGTTTAACAAAAATTAAAAAGAAAAAAGATTTTCCCACACATTGGTATTTTTTTAGTGTTTAAACATTGACAAAATACTTGACCCAAAAACAAATGACGGGGCTGCATGAGAATAAAGTCACCTTTTTATTGGCTCAATCTATTTAAGGCAAGGCAGCATGGTTATAGGAAAGTTTTAGAGTGCACTCTGAAGAGGAAGAAAAAAAAAGTAATTCACTGAATGAGTTGAATGCTTTTCATCAAGGGAATGAGTGGCTGGAAACAGGAAGATCAAACCGCCATCCTGTAGGAAACAATAACAAAGCCTCACATTTCTTCACATTAAAACTATAAACAGTGCATAATTAGGAAGGGGAAGAAAAATTATGCATTCTGTAAAGTGTGACGTGCATATTTTTCTCTTTTTTTCTTTCATTTCTTTTTCTTTTTTTTTGTGACTTGCACATGTGTTCAGCTACCCCTGAGTCAGAACTTTGCAGAGCTACTTTTCACTGCCGTTACTTGTGGGATGCCTGTACCAGCTTCACCCAGCTAGAGATTGACGTTATGCCGATTATTATTTGGAAAATAGCTGAAGCTCAGACATATTAGACTGAGAGGCAACTGTAAGTGGCAGTTTTAAGTTCGTGCAAACAGTAAATTTAGGTCTAAGACACTCAAAAACAAATAAACTTTTCTTAATCTAATCCATTCCACTGGAGCGCTAGCTGCATTTTTGGGTTGTTGTGGTGGAAAGCAAGTCCCTGCTCAGTCTCAACTTTTTTTTTCAGATTTTGTCCCTGAATTTGACTCAATACTGACAAAATTATAACGGCAACATTTTACCATGTTTCACCAGCGGCATTGCATTCTCACTGTGACAGCATTCCACCACCAATAGCATTTTGAACATAGACTAAATAGCATTTTGAGCACCGTGACCTCTAGATTGCATAAATATGGTGAACTGTGCAAGGCTTTGACCAATAAATGTCCTGTTATTCTCTCCCCGGAACCACGCATCTCTGCTGCTCCTCCTGAGTAGCCAGTTCAGCTCTTCTCCAGGTCCAGCCTGTCGGTTTAGGTTGCACAGATGGTGGATTGAGCAGAGCTTTGTGCGCACTACTGTGTTGTTCTGTCACAGATATCCAATCCCAGTTAGACGCGTTGATGTTTGTGCTTGTAATAAGAGAAAATGTGAGAGAAAATTCAAGAGCTCGGCAAGTACTCTGAAGATAAAAATGGCTAAACTCGCTTCCCTCAGAACATGTGTAATCCGTTTGGTGTATTTACTCGTTAAGGTAGGACGGATTGTTGGTCAGATCATCTGTATGGCTGCCTTTTGCTTTGAATCAACCCTGAAACCGCCGTATTTGCAGAAAGCAGAGTCGGGGGAAAAGCCCAGGAGATGTTAGATTAAATCCTGTTTATTAGTCTACATTTGGCAGTTATTATGTCCCGATGTTATTAAAAGCAACCTCATGCCTCACAGATATTGTTCTGTGGAAATAAAAGCAAAAACAACCTAATATTGCACAGGATATGAGGCAGCTCAATATTTTTAGTTGCAGTATGTTGTTGTAATTAATTTGTCTGAAATCCGTTTAGGCCCATCTGGATTTCCCTGAGATAGTCCCCAGACCTGGTACATTAGTTTCAGTGGATTTCTGTCTCCGTCTTCCACTCCGTCTTCCACGTGATCCCGTCGTTGCCGTCATGCATTCACTTTTATCTGTCTGGTAATGTTTGAAAGTGCCCTTTACACATCAGTGACAAGGCCAGGAGGAGGAGGAGGAAGAGGAGGAGAGGGCGGGGGTTTTCCATTTAGCTCTAACTAGGTCAGTGAGGACACACCCCTCCCTGTCTTCCCTCCTGGCTTGGCTGGCTGCACCCCTGCTTCCCAACCCATCCTGTCTCTTCTCTCTCTCTCTTTTTTTTTTGATCTGCTATCCGCTGTGACGCAATGCAGTTTTTTTTTTTTTTGCACACCTTCTGAGTAAGACAACCATGGCGCAGTCATCCATTTCACCGAGACCCATGTCCTCCAAATGAGCCCAGAAAACAACTCGCAGCTTTGTCAACTCAGATGACTCAGTAACAACATGTTAGATCTATTTATCTGCCTCAGCTCCGGTCATTAACTCCAGCTTTTTTTTTTTTTGCGATTGCATAACGCCACCAGATTACATAATGTTTGTGGGGATCGTCAATCTGTTGAGGTTCTTCAGCCTTTGGAAGAAGTCATGTTAATCACAGCCTCTAGAAAGTATGACTTGTTTTGAAGACCTTCACCTATAGAAACGTCTTGAGGATAAGACCCATTTTCTACGCTGTGTTGTCTGATATGATATGGAACAGTCGCCGCGTTCATCTGCCATCTGAATAGCCTCATAACACATTTTGACTTGTGACTTATCATGTGTCCTGGCAGGTCCGTGACAATATGGGCCGAGAACCATGGCTAAAGGGGCCTAAAGTGCAAATTCCAAGCATTACATAAGCTCTGAGTGTTATACTGCCAATCCAACACTGGATGTCTCTGTTTCTGCGGTCCGATCCAGGATGAGTGAGTCATGCGGCAGGTTACGTATGAATTGAGCTGCCAGATCTCACGCATCCCTGATTCCAATTCTCCGCTGTGCTGTTTATCTCTGCAAGCAAACAATGAGGTGGCATGCTGGCTGCTGTTGTGTTGAAACACTCTTAAAGTGGGGCAACAAATAATTAATCCGCATAAATCACACACGTAGAACGACCCCTGTGATTCAAGCATGAATAGGAAATACACACCTCCCAGTAATTCAGTTCAAAAAGCAAAATTTGAATTATATATATAGGTTCACTGGAGCCACTGTGATTTATTTTAAGGATCTGTTTGATGATTGTGGCCTACAGCTATAATCACCGTAGAAATGTTTTACTATTCCCTGAGCAATCACAGCGGAGGCTGATTTGATGGTAGCTGCCTCTTTGATAACCTTTTACAGCTTCAAGTAGGTAAGTAAGTAAAAAAATCTACTTGTACAGATTTCAGGAAAGTGCAGAAAAAAAAGAATAAAACAAGCTTTTTAATATCAGTAAATATAGTTATGCAAAAGCCTATGTTTCTGGGCAGAGTGTGAATCCTGAAAAGGATCTGTTAACCTCTGACATCAGGGACTAAAAAGGATTAGAAAGTTCTGAGCTGTGGAGAAATTAAGATGTACCAGCAGCAAAGTAACAGGTAAATGAAAGCAAAAAATAAGAATAAGTGACTGTACAGTAAGGGCAAATTTACAGCACTCCTTTGTGCACTGCGACAGGTTTATACACGAAGCGTGAGAAATTGTCCAACAGTGATGTTATTTTTGCTTAACTTCTGACTCCCATCACTGGGTCAAGAAGGCATCCTAGGTCAGAGCAAGGTTCTCCGATGAGCTTATCCAAAAGCTTCCTCTTAGCGCAGCTTCTGCTTCCACATTTGATATGTCGTAAAAGATGGAGCTCATGCCACCGTAGAGTCAAAACAGACCTTCAGGAGGGAGTGCACCTGGAATAGAAAGTACGATTTCCATAACTGCATCCAAATTAAAAGAAGGTCGTTGCTAAAGAAGCCGGATGTTCATACAATGCTGAATAAAAACCATATGAATGGAGAGTTGAGTGGAAGGAAAAAATATGGTAGAAAAAAAATTCCATAAATAAAATGGAAAACTGCAACATGAACTTGACGAGACGAAGTCAGAAGCATCTAACCTGGGCTGATGGGGAAAAGAACTGCACTGCTACACAATGGACCAAAGTCCTATTCAGAAATGAACATAAATGGGGCATTTTATTGGAAAATCAAAAATCTCAAACTCTGAAGGGAAAATGCAGAGGCCCAGAATCCAGACTACTAGAGTTACTTTGGGATGTTTCCACAGTCAGTAATGAATCCTCTACTAGTGTCCTCTACCAGTGTTGGTCGGTCGGAATTTAGCAATTCCAAACCCAGGAAATTTCCACATGCTTCCCTCCACTGGCAAGCTTCATGGAGAAGATGATTTATTTTTTTTTTCTTTTTCTTTTGAGGAAGTCCTTTATTAGACTCAAACAGGAATGCAGGATCAGTCAGGGTATGAGTGGATAAAAAAAAAAAAAAACACCATTCAACCCTTTATGGCTCAGCAGCAAAATTAGGTCACCGGGTCAAAAAAAAGAAGGAAATAAGACCACATGTTACAGGAACAATCGTGTCTAATGAAAAAAAACAGCAACAAACAGCAGGACACTGGGATAGCTCGTCTCTTCTCTTTCCAGCGTGGTTGGCTTCAGCTCCGGGCCCAAACATGGCGTCGGTGGCCGTGTGTTTTTCCATGTGCGGTTCCATGTGAGCGCGATGCCAGCGTGTGCGCGTTCACACTCGCCTGGGTGTGTACCTTATATCTAGGTCAGGCTCACATGGCACAGCACATTGAGTCACACCGGAGATAAACACAGCCTAGTTGCCATGGAGACCTGGCTTCATGCACGCCACATCTTTGCATGGCATACGTTTGTATTTGCATCAGCTCCCCGCGTTTTGGAGCGGGCGGGGAGCAGCGGGCGCAGTGATTTCAAGCTCAGTTTTGCACTGAAGGCAAGCAGGGATTGACAAATTAATTATGAGATTAATCAATCATGATGATCTTTTGTTAGCTTGAGTCCGGGAGTGCGTCAGTGGCACTAATTCCTCCCTCCGTTTGCGCATGATCAGGCGTGGATGTTTAAACTGCTCTGTGAGAAACAAAGAGGAGAGGTGTCGGACAGAATGAGGGAGACATTTGTTACCGATTATGTACTTTCAGGACAAGTCCAGGCATCCTGGGAGACAATTATCCTCTGCTGTAATTCAATGCATCTCATTGTGTGTGTGTGTGTGTGTGTGTGTGTGTGTGTGTGTGTGTGTGTGTGTGTGTGTGTGTGTGTGTGTGTGTGTGTTAGAAAGCTGTTTACATAATCAAATAACCGAAAATGTTTTTCCATGAAAGCTCGTCTGGGAATGGCAACACACGAGAACGAATTTCATAATTGAAGTTGGGAGATGTTGGCCAGGAGTGGCATAAAACCAACAATCGTTCAGAGTGCCTGCGATGGAGCTCAGCAGCTACTTCAGCCTCCGCCTATTGTCCAGTGAATGCTTGTTGCAGTGCCTGGCAGGTATTAAGTGGCAGCGCATGAAAGTAGAGATAAAAGATGTTTCAGACTGGCCTCTTTGCTCCGCCAACATCCAGTGGCTGGACAAAGCTTCCCCTAAAACTGGTTTAATTACATACGGGTGACTGAATACAAGAGGAATGCATTCAAATGAAACTCTTCAGGTTTTATTTATAGAGCTCTGCACCCATGCAAAGATCCTCTGGTCTGTATTGTCTGTGGTTTCTGTTTTGACAATAACAACAAAACAATCCGCCAGCTGCTTTCAGGCAATCAATTCCAGAGTCGATAGAAAAACAGCTGGCGCTCTGCGCACGATTAGCCCTTTTTCGATACTTTCCGCAAACAAAACCGCTCGAAAGAGATACCACGTACTAGTTAGATTCTATATTAAATTATGCAACGCCTTAGAATTGTATCTCCTATGTTGTTTTTGTTGCATATTGTCATGTTAAAAACACAAGTTTGTATGTACTACATACAAACAGAAAATAGTGCATGACTGGTAGTTTAATTTTGGGGGTTTTTACAACAAAACACTGATACGTTTGTTTGATGCCCCTTTTACTCTGATGCGCTTAAATAAAATCCTGTGGCAAACAGCCTTTGTGACAGGTCAGAGTTACAGTTGTGGAGAAGATTACAGCAGAGTCAGGTTGTCAGCCCTGATCATTTCACAGAGAGCTGTTCAATCTATGATCTGAAAGAGGAGCGTCTTTGGCACTTACTGGAAACAAAATGGCTGTTCACTTTACCAAAAAAAAAAAAAAAGAGGTGGAGGAGCTGCAGCTCATCTGAGAGAATCTACTTACAGGTCAACTACTACCTGTCACACACTCAGTCACAAATTTGGACTGTGAAGAAGAGACGGGCTATCAGGAAGTCTCATTTAAAATTGTCACAAATCAACGACGTGACCGAAACCACGATGAACTCTCCGTCTCCACGATGAATCATTTTGGTGAAAGTATCATGTTTTGGGGAGATTTTTCTTCCACAGGAACAGGAAAACTGGTTATAGCTTAAGGAGCTGTCTTGGTAGAAAACTTGTTAGAGGCTGCAAAGGACTGTGATGGAGGTTCGGCTTCCAGCAGGATAACAACCCTGAACATGCAGCCAGCGCTGCAATGGAATGGGAAGTTCATTTATGAGTTAGAGCGGCCCAGTCCAAGTGTAGCTCTAACTCCAACCGAGAATCCGTGGAAAGACTGAAAGCTGATCTTCAAGTCTGTCCTATCTGACTTGGCTACTTCGCAAAATAATTTTTCAGTTTATAAATGCTACAGGCTGCTATAAAATGCATCAAAACTAAATACTTCAATTTCTTTCACTTTAGAGTGATATTGTAGTTTGTGCTGATGCTAATGGCTCCAGTGGAGAAACATATGAATCAGATTTTAATTTTTCGGTGCGTCATTCATCTGGTATCAGATTCCAGCCAAGCTGACGCTTTTTTAAGAATTCCCATCGGACAGCAATCCTACAGAACACAAGCTGCGTGACGGCTAAAAACTGAGGGCGGTCGAGTGCTCGGCTTCACACCTCCTAACCCGTGACTGAACCCTTACTTTTATATTTATTCCGCAGCCTTTATCACTTCCTACACGGCGAAGTCTATAAAAACCGAAGGAGAAGAAGCAGATGTGCGGGAGAGCAGCGAGGCAACAGAAGCAGGGGAAGATGAAAGGAGCTGGGAATGAGAACGATAGAAGAAAAGGCTGAGGTAGGAGGACGTGAGGAGGAGCGGAGTGGAGGATGAGGAGATTGCTGCGGGAGAGAACAGTGTTTGTACTCTCTCTGACACACTGACCTAGTGATGCGGCGAAGCTTCCAGCTCCAGATTACAAAGCCGCAGCCCTATGGGATGTGGAGGGGGGAGGATGGCGAAGGGGGATTAATTATGGCTTCAGAGGGAAGAGAGCAGGAAGATTAACTGATTGGGGGAAGCATTGAGGGATTACGGCTCTATGGATGGAGGGAGGCCGAAATAATCTCAGCGAACCAACTGGCACAAGCCAGGACATGCATGTTTGCGTGTGCTGCAGGCTCACTGAGGGAGTAAACAACACGTAGAGTTGGTGGAAAATGTAAGGCTAAATCACTGCGGTGCATTAATGCACGAGGATGTTTTACAGTGCGACCGGCGAGAAGTCCGAGTGGAATCTGAGGAGACCTGACGGTGCAGGGTTTGACCACAAGGGCCCCTGCTGGAATCATGTGTAGCCAATCAGTTACAGTTCGTCCCTCCATTGCTACAAAGACTCTTTGATGTGAGCGAGACCTTTAAATCCAACCCCAGGGAGTCACAAGACGAAACCTGGCTTTGATCTGACTTAACGGCAAACCTTACGTTCCTCCTAACAACAAACCTGCAAAACAACAAAATATCTGTTCGCCTGATGTTAAGATTGTTGCCGGCGAGCAAGATGGAGTGCGTTAAATACGAGTGCCTCATATGGAGCTGATCTCAGCGGCACCACTTCGTGGTTACAACATGATGTTGGCCATAAAGCAAAGTTGGGTGTGTTTCCTGTTTCCATATTTTACTAATCATTTACTCAAGGAAATTCTGATATAGGCCCAGAGCGCCATTGAATCAGTGGGAAGCACACATGGTTAGCAGGGTTTCATGCTGTGCCCCAAGCAAGTTTCTTTTGTCTGTTAGCTTGTTGTCGTCGGTTCTATACAACATCAGCATAAGACAAAATGGTTGCACACTGCGGCTAGGAAAGGAAGTTGGTATTTCATTTCAAGAAATCTGAACCTATGCTATTGGCTCTAGTTTAAAATCTGAAACATTTTGAATAGTCGAACCTGAACTGGATATTTCCTCCCCAAACCCAATTAAACTGAGATGAATTTGTCCCCCTTCCACTTTTATTCCCCTCGCCCCAAGAGAAATCAGTATTTTCAATCCTTTTCTTGGCAATGGCTTCAAAACACCCACAAACTGAGAGAAACATGCCCTGAAATCTCATCTCATCTCTTCTAACCACTTCTCATTCTTATCACAATGTATACAGAGCACAGAGGGGTGGGGGATGTTGCCCAGGGCAGCATTCATGCACGGACCACCACTGGCCGACATTGTACTTTAAAACATTCAAACTCTCTGTGTAATCTCAGAAATTTAGCTTTGCCTTTTCGCTCCTCTATCACAAACAGTCCATCTATTTATGTTTCATTTCTACCAGCCAATCCTCCCAGCCCCTCCACCCCCCAGTCAACTTCCTCATCCTGTTATACCGTCGCTGGCAGCCTTCCAAACGTCCTCCAGCTTCCCCCTCTCTCCGAGTCTCGTCTTCTCCCGTGCTCTTTCCCACTTTTTCGCCGGGCAACAAAATGTCTGCCGCGCTCTAATCCATGCCGAGGCCCTCCCCTCCACGCGCTCCCTGCGCTCCCTCCGCGGGAGCCGCGCAGCGGTTACATAAGAGCCGAGGTCAAAGTGTCACTGCCTTTGTCAAGGCAGACACAGACCGACGAGGAAACGAGCGAGGGTGCAGGGGTGAAGGAAGAGGAAAACGACTCAGACGGACGTCTGAGAGCAGAGTTATGCGGAAGATTTTAGCTGATGCACATAAACGAAAACGGCTGTGGTATTTGGATATATTCAAATGTGGCAAACTGAGATGGGGAAGTATACAAATAAAAACAGATAATGAGGGACAATAGAGGGAAGTGGCAAAAGGACAAAGTTCTGCAGATACACACGCCCATGCTGGAGAACGTGTTTGTGCTTGTCTGTGTAATTCTGTGATGATCCTGTTGGCTTTCTGCGCTCTGCTGCTCCACTAACCTAGTTTGAGTAATCTTTGCCTTCATACTGTTTCATAACAGCAGCTGCCAGATCATTGCATCATAAAGCCGCTTGCCACTGCAACATCATCCTTCCAGTTCCCAGAAAACTAAATCGTCCCAAGAACAGAGATACACAGATTCAAAATGGCTTTCATTTGTTTTGCCGCAAATCTAAACTGAAGAGCTGGAAACTTTGCCTGCCACAAGTTAGTCACCAAATGGAAAAACAAAAAAATACCCAGACACAAAAAAATAAAACGAAGGCAAGAAAATCTGCAGAACAGATTCTAGAAGCGTTAGAGAAAGTATGGGTCATTTGGCAAGTGTGCAATACTTGTGGGTTTAATTGAGATGTTAGGAGTCGTGACATGCTACTAGATCAGTTTGGAATAACAGATGCAAAACGTCAGCCCAACGTCTGCGAGTCCAAATCCATTACCAAACCCTTGCCCTCAAGATAATTCATCAGAAGATAAAGAGAGAGCAAACGCTGGGAAGATGGCCAGAGATTATATTCAATTCAGTATTTCCAATTCAAATCGACTCTACATGCAAGTGATCTGAGCTACATAAATATAAAACAGGTCCACAAAATCAGTTGACGTTTGTTGTCATAAAATCAAAAGAATGATCTTGTCTTTATATTCACCTACTTTTGCTACGACACGCCGCAGAGAAGCTGTCAACAAAAACAACTTCTAGTCATGCTATCCACAAATCTGGCCTATAATAGAAGAGTGGTGAGAATAAAACCGTTGTTGAAAGAAAGTTTTAAGTTTTGTTTAAAGATTGCCTGTAATCAGGGTTTACAACCCAACCTTGGTTATGTACCATTTCTTGAATCAAGCTAATCTGAAAATGTGCTTGATTAAAGCATGCTCATGTATTTTAATGGCTCAATTAAAGTCCAAACTTGCATCCAATTGAGAATCTCAGTTCCAAACTTCCAAATTGATGTTTAGAGACACTCTCCATCCAATGAAGTTAGATAGACCAAAAAAAGCTTGAGCAATGTTTCTAGGAAGAATGGGCAAAAGGGGCATTCTCCAGATGAGCTGGAGAAGGACCTCGAAACGTTGCAGATTTCATGCAGCAGAAAGTAATTTTACAAAGTAAAGGCATGCATGCACCTTTCTGATTTTAACTGGACAAAAAAGGAAACAAACTCCCACTTCCCATCAGCTTTATAGTCACGTTCTAATCTGGGGAAACCACACCAACATTTTCGTCTCTAAGATGACAACAACAACAACAACAACAACAACAACAAAAAGTGAAAAGCGTGACTCTTTCTGCAAAGCACTGTGTCTGCACACTAAGTCAGGCAGACCAATCACCAGGGCAACAAAGGTGTGGTGGGTTCAACGACAGCTTATCTTTTTATAGATAACAACGTCTCGGTTCAGGGTTTCATAATAAAACACTTGCTTCATTTCATCAAAACTGACAGCCTGCCTGAAATGAGAAGAGGCAGGAGGAAGACGACGCGAGGCTTTCAGTTCTGCGAAATCATAGTCAATGTGACGTGAAACAGCTATTTGTCGAACCAAAGACCCGTTTGGTTGGTTTTTGCTGTTGGTTTTTACTTTGGCACCACGCCATAAGACAGGTATGACATTACCTAACTCAATGGGCCCTGCTGCTTTGGGCAACATAACGCCAGGGAAGTATTAAAGCAGAACTGACCGCGGCTGTAATTACCTTCCTAATTCTTGCTCAAAGGAGTTGAAGCTGATCCTTCTCACATTACTCTCCAGGACAAAAAGGGGGGGAAATAAAGAAGCTGTAGCTCTTTATTAATCATTTGCCAGGCCACCTTAAACGCGCTCTCGATTGCGCGTCCCCGCGGCCCGTTGCGGGAGGAGCCGACGGCGGTGAGATCATGTGAGAGTCCACGCTTGGAGAAAGTAGGTTAGCAGGGTAGACGGAAAGGAAAGCAGGCGGAGAGACAGAGCGCAGAAAGGGGGGGGGATCCAAACAACGCTCCTTCACCGTGCGGATCAAATCTGTCAGATCAAACCACAAAACAACAAAAGTTGAGGAGAAGCTGGCTGCTCGGTGCGCGACGGACGTTCTACCATGAGATCCGAAGCGATTTCCTGCACTCTTTTATTTTACTCGAACTTGATCGAGCGATAAATAAGAGGAGTTTATTTCTTTCTTTCTGTTTGTTGTTGCCAGTTTCTGTTTTCCTGTTTTTTTTTAAAGAAAAAGAAAAAGGTTTTTTTGGGGCCGTGCTTATTAAAGCTGACCGCAGTTGGGAATAAGTTCATATTTATACAGCCAGTTTAGTCTGGCTCCGGCGTCTGTTTTCCAACACTAAATTCATGTAGCCGAGTCTTCACCGCCCTGACCAGAAATAAAGAACACATCAAAAATGAGAGGTAAGGTTTTTTTTTCATATATATATAATTTATTAATTTGTTGAAATGAATAAATGATTGCTTGTGCAGCCATGCCATAACGTTGCCTGTTTCGGGTTGGATATGTTGCCACATGTGTGCGCACAGGGACTCTGTAGAGAGCGCCCGCTTTTCCTCCCAGTGCGCACTAATCCCTCCTGACTGGATTATGGCCGCACAGAGCCGGAGGCGGCGCACTGCTCAAACACCAGAAATTCCCACCAAGTGCGACGATCAGTGAGGCTTAAATTAAGAGAATAAACAAGAGGCACATAGAACGGCGTGTTTTCTTAATATGAAATTCAGAACGAGGCTTAGGCTGTGGTTCCTGCACGCGCAATGGTGCATTTTGCAATTCACGGCGGTGCGATGTCATAAACGTCAGAAGAAAAAAAAACTCACCTGTGACTTCTGTGGATTTTTTTCGCGGGAATCCATGTTGGAAGTTATGCAACGAGAGAGGGGGGGGGGGGCGAGTTGTTGTTAACCAAACTATTATGTAATAGATCTTACCGGGTTTCTGACAATGTTAATCAAATACATGATTTTTTTTTTTAAAAATGCCTTTATTTTGCATCTATTCGTTTATCGTCGTAAAACACAAGGATGCGCTTTCATTCTGAGGCTGTGTTGTTTGTTGCGCACCTATGAACTTGAATTGTAACGTTTTCCTTTGAAATCCTCGATTGCCAAATTTGACAAAGTGCTCCTTAATTCGCACAGCCGAGGTTGCGCAGGATCCAATCCTTGGTGTTGTTGTGGTGTGATGGCTGTGCCAGCATGGCGGACAGTGTGAGTTACGGAGGGAGAGAGAAACCCGGCTGTTCCACTGACCTAGTTATGTCACGGAGCATTATACGGCATCTACAGCGGAGGGAGGGGAGGAGGACTCTGGGAAGCTTCGTGACGGCAAAAGCGCGCAGCGCCATGTGCGGCTGCAGGCGCAAACGTTACGCACAGTGAAATCCCAAACGGAGCTTGAGTGAATTTCATCCATCCATGGATGAATTATTTTATTTCAAGAAATTGTAGTCAAGTGTTATTGCCCTGGCTTCAGGAGGGCGGTCTCCTTTTCAGCTTGTGAAGTTATCAGAGGCGGTTGTAAGACCGTATGAGGCCCCTGAGGACGTCGGCAGACAAAATCACACAAAAAGCACAATAACTTGACTGCACAATACAATGGGAAGGAATTTAAGAGAGAAACAAAAAATACAACTGAAACTTAAGTCACTGGCTCTCCGACTGAATACCTGATCCAAATCTGTGCTTCGTAATCAGTTACCCACTGGGTTCTGGAAGTGAACAAATGTGGGATCGTCAAAGAAAATGGCAAATATGATGAGAATTTACAATAAAAGAGATCAAATTTAGAGAAAAATATTAGCTTTTTCTGTCTCCAATTGGTTTGCTAGTTATTTGTATACTGAATGAATATTTGGGGTTACTGTTATTTTGTCAGTTGTCACCAGAAATGAAACTTCTTCACTACAGCACGATGCTTTTGTACAACCACATTCCAGTTTAGAGTGAATACTTAGAGTATGATGCTCAGTGTGCAGAATGTGTACAGTCTGGACATTGGCTGCGGGCGAGTTTGGTGGGCTCTTTCTATTTTAAAAGATGCAAATACCACTGGAGCCTGAGTGGGGGCCCTCAGAGGGGAAACGGGAACAGAGCGGAGCTCTTCACTGGCCTCTAACACAGGTTGTCTATCCGTGTGTGACACACGTCTTGTGATCTTTCCCCTTTGCTATAACACGCTATGTAGAAGTGCACAGACATCTGACGACCTGCTTACAGTAGAGCAGGAGAACAATCCAGAGTTTGTAGCAAGCGCCTACGATGGGTCAGTATGCCAACACTGCAGGAGAACTTGTTCTGATTGCATCTTATGTGTTTTGGCCAGCATACAGAATGCTTACGTGTATTGTGAGAGAGCAAACAAGAGGTTGTGTGAAGAAAAAAAAAACTACATTTTTTTAGCCGAGCTAGCTAAGAAAGGACTGCAGTTTGTTTACATTTGGATATCCGGCCAGAGAGGGAACCTCCCTCCACCAGAGGCCCCAGTGTTTCTCTGTCTGTCCCCGGCCCCTTTTTTTTCCTTGAGCAAAAAAAAATCAATTTCCTTCTCGACAGAGATGAGACGACTCTCTTTTGTAAGTCAACTCTAGTCTCGCAGAAAAGTTAAAAGGAGAAATATACCCAGCAACTTAAAAACATTAGTTGGCTATATTGAGGCGTTGCTCGAAAGGGGAGCGAAGCTGAATGCTGCAGACTTGAGTTTTGTGAGAAATGTCAGAGGCAGCCTAATCAAACCAAACTCCAAACTGAGCAACAGTTCACGGCCGCCAAACTAAGTAGGAGGCAACAAGTGTACTAGGAGTTGTCGCAAAAGTCAAGCTTAGAAATCTAATTACTTAAATGATACATTAGTGGTAACAAAGTAAAGCTGTGGTATGTGGCATTTTAAATGCAAAAAAGTATCCGTATAGTACAACTACATAAAGTGCAGAGGTAAAAACACACAACGTTAAACTATGTGGAGATCAGTAACAATTGAAACTTTTTCATGTTGAAACATATTGAAGCTGAGGTTATGGCGCCATAAGAGGCTTTACTAAAGAAAGGTCCTGTATTGAAGGACTTGGCTTCAATACAGAATATCAATATTTATTGATATTCTTTGGCTGATGTCACTTTCTACAGGCAAAATATATCAGATGAACAATGCATGGGAATTTGAATATTAGTGTTTGTTTATGTGTTGTGTTTGATGGTATTTATAGGCGATTGCGTTGAATTTGTACTCATTTTGTTTCACCAGAAAGTGTGAAATTTACCACATCTTAGAGCAACCAGCATTTGTCACCATGTTTTTTCCTCATGCCATAAGAGATTTGCATTGTGAAAGAAATAACATTTTTCAACAGTTTCCCAGGATTATAAAGATTAGATGGCACTTTTATGTGTATGCGTGTTGTCAGGTGTGATGTTGCTAGGCGTGTTTGACTTAATCAAAGATCATCACTGACACACTGACTGCGTGACACGCTGGTCATGGGGCTTGTCGGACATTTTACCACCTGGCTCGTTCCTCGTTGGACATCGAGAATCACTGACTGAGGCCCAGTCAGTGATTTTCCTTCTCCCTTAAGCCCGCCCCACCCTCTGCTGAATTACTTCTTTGTAGAGATAACCATTTTGTACATACAGCTGGCTGATAAATAGTCCGAGGCCAGAGTGTTTGTCTCGGACGTTAAAGCCGTCTGTTTCCCTTGTTTGCTTTGCGTAAAGGTTTGCAGCCCCTATGTTCAAAAACACCTGCTTTGTTCTGAAAAATCTGTTCCTGTTTTGCATTTTCTTTCTGCTCCGTTATCATTTGTTGCAGATGTCTACTCAGATTTTGTGACAAACTTAAACCCCTCCAGACCTTACGCATCATGCTTGAAACAAAAAGGCAGCGCTGGTGTTGATTTTCCTGGAATGCTCAATGTCTCGAGAGAGTGAAAGGTTAGACACACTGAG
The DNA here is from genome assembly GCA_903067075.1 of Micropoecilia bifurca. NCBI lineage: Eukaryota > Metazoa > Chordata > Actinopteri > Cyprinodontiformes > Poeciliidae > Micropoecilia > Micropoecilia bifurca. Next base: position 8,696 of record CAEGAF010098401.1, on the reverse strand, counting down.
CGCAGCTCAGCAGTGATATTCAGGGTTAAAGGTAATCTCTCTTCTTATTTCTCTGCCATTATCCACGACGAGCTGAATTCGTCTGACGTGCTTGAAACGTCAGACAAGTCATAATCCTTTCAGACCTTCCAGCTAATTGATAAAGCATATATTCTGATCAGGAATCAGCCTCTACTGTCACTTTTGAAGCAAAAACGCTGCTATTTATATTCAAATACCTTTTCTTTGGATTTTCAAACACAAATCTCTCCTATAGAGCTGTTGATGGTAGAGTCAAAGTTTGGAGTTAGTTACTTGCTACAGACCTTCCTCATAGTTTGTTTCCTGCTTTCAGTTCTTTGATTGTGCGAATGCAGCTTAGTTTGTTGATCCTCATTCATTTACCAGGTTACGGTCAGGTGAGTCACATTATACACATAAAAACTAATTGAGATCTTTGATCGGAAAGGGTTGACTCAAAATGGCTTCGTCTGAACGAAACATGCCTCAGCCTGGCAGCCTGGGCTGGACTTCAGCAAAGGATTCTTAAGGGAGCGTCAGTGGAGTTCTTGCAAACACCGCAGTTTTGAAGGTTTCTAAGAAAACTTACTGGGTCATAACATCGAGATGTTTTCATGTATTGGATTTCCATGCGAGGTATCCCACACAACTATTTTGAGAAGACAATGTAACCAAACACAAACCAAACGGCACCTGCCAATTTGATGGTGCGCTCTTTTTGAATACTACGTGGATGAGGAGTTAAAAACTGGGAAAGTCAGAACTTGCCACCAGGCAGAACCACATAGTTAAACCTTCAAATGGCAAAAAAACCCAACAAAAAACAAAACCATTGTCAAAGTGCCGGGCATTAAATATGTATACGCACTTAAGGCATCTCTTTCAACTACTGGTGCACTTACAATATTTATGTTTCTGGTTGTTATTTTCTTTTTATAGTATTTTACCACATAAAGCTTTACCAGTCAGTACTAGTTAGCGTAACAGCTTATAGCAAATCCCACTGATTTTTCCAACCTGAGGCTAGAACTCAACTCATTCTCAGATACGAGCACCAACTTCCTGACCAAATCAAATACTTTGTGTGCACATGCTCCATGATTTCTTTTCTGTCTTGATTGGATTTCAGTGACTACATTACATCACCCTTTTCAAGTCTAACATAGTTAGATAGTTACTAGTTACTCTATATTATTTTGCATGGACGGAGACAATTCTAGAGATGACATTGTGTTTATTGGATGTTTATTGGGATCTTTTCAGGCCTAAAAAAGCTTAAAGTTCATATTTAACCATCAGTAGTTTGTCTTTGTTGTAGTTTGTATTTGTGAAGTAAACTTGTTGGTGTCTCTAACCCAAAGTCCCACCTTCTTCTTGGCTAATGCCAAGATATTGCAATGTGAACTAGCTAAAGGTGCAATATGTTGGTGTATTTTTCACAGTTGGTTGTATACTGATAATGAAAACATGGTTATATAATGATTCACAATTCAGGATTTCAGAAAGAGTATCGAAGAAGATTATTCTTAAATCTGCTTTTGTGTCGATGACATTTCAAGTGCCATACGTATTATCAAAACATTATTAGTGAATGAGCCACTTTTAATAGCAACGCAACATAGATTATGAAACGTTTAAGGAGTGGCTGTGTTGAGCCTAACTGATCAGACAGGACTATGTTGGGAAAACCAGCAGTTCTGCTGTGAATGTTACTAAGATTTAATTATCTACTAATTGTAACTCATCAACAAGCCCAAATAACTTGGAGAACAGCTCGTTCTTCAAATCGCTCTGTGTTTTCAATAAAAATGTCTGACAATGAAATCTCACCATTCTGGTCTGCCTGGCCTTCTTTAGAAACTGTTTCCATCAGTTTCATTGTTACCACATATTTCTGAAAGCCATGCAGCGTTCTTGTATATTACTCAAACATTTTTGCTTCGGCTCTTTGTACAACTTAACATATACAAAACACCATGCAAATACAAGGAGAATACACAGAAAAATGCATAAAGAGGTCTAGTTAGACTCCCTTTGCCTGGTGATGTCACCAAAGGCTTCCACTTTTGAAAGTTTCCTTGAGGGAGAGTAAGTAATCTCACCTGTAAAATAATAATTTACAACAAAACAGTGAAGCAAATAGAAAAAAATACAGAAATGTCTGCCTAGAAGCTTTAAGAAAATATAACTGACGGTGCTTGCATATCAAATAAGGATTGTACTCTGGGAAAGAATGCGCAGTGTGTGTGTGTGTGTGTGTCTGTGTGTGTGTGTATTGTAGCTGGCTGGGATGGTTGGCTGGGCATCTGTGTGTTAGTGACTCTCGGCTCACCACAAGAATAGAATAAGCAGAAGCTCAATGTCAAAGGAGAACAGAGAGGGGTGGGAAGCAGACGGTTCAAGGTTTGAGCGGTTTGAGTGCGGTGCACTTGCCCGTACCATGACGCTCACTCCGCATGTGGTGTCATGTCACTGGCACTCCATGGTGAAGAGATAGACAAATCTGTAAATATATATATTTACAGACTGCACTGACTTGTATCTTCTTTAAGCTTGTCATTACGTAACCCTGCTAATTCTGTAACTGCATAGATGCTTTGTGGCAAAGTTTTAGCATTGTTCAACTCCACCTTAAAACTGGTTTGGACAGAGTGCTGGCTCCACTCCCTCCACTCTTCCCTCTCTGCCTGCAGTGGGAAAGTGTGTCAGTGGGACAGAACGTCCACATGGGTTGACAGGCTCCAGCCCCAGAGTGATGGATGACTCAGCCAGTGCCGAGGCCTTATCCAGCACCGACCAGCCAATGGGAAGCGAAGAGCCCGAGGAGGGCGGGATGACGGCTGGCTGCTGGAGTGAGCTTGCTCAATGAGCTCTTGCGAAGAATGCTCCCCGACAGGAGTTATATAATCAAGAGGCTCGGGAGGGGCTGAGAGCCGGCAGAGAGGGGAGGGTGATGTTTTTCCATTGCATGCCTGCAGCTGCCCTCATCAGTTGGGACTATTTTAGTCAACAGTTTTAGCGAAGAGACAGTCGAGGCGTTTGTGGAACAAAAAGGAAAGAGGAAAGTTGTGCTTTTCAGAACTCCAGAGTCCAACAATAACCTCAGAATTCCTCCACAGTTTTCCATACGCAAAACCGATCAGATGGCTCTGACCGGCAAAAAACCGATCAGATCGCTCTGACCGATGTTAGACGCCGACCGACTGTCTCTTGAAGTAATTGTAGCAGAAGAAAAGGTTTCTTTGTATATGTGTCTTATGTGCTGTCGTCATGTGATTTCCTATCTGCCTGTATCCTCGGTTTCTTTGTCGGTTGGGGTGTGTGGAGGGAAGAGGCCTTGTGAAGGGTGTGCACCGCCGCACTTCGTATGGTGTTATCTAAGCTTTCGCTGTGTGTGCAACTTGGTGTTTGTGTGTCTAGAAAGAAGAGGATGCTGCACAATATGTTGAGCAGGTGATGTTTTGAGTTTCACCTTTTTTAAAATGTGAAAAATGACATTAATGTATGTCTACTTTTCATGTCCACTGGGTTGGAAGACAGAGTGACATTTGAAAATAACGCTCTTGCATCATCTTATCAGATTAACTTGGTTGTTTACCAAATATGCGTTCAGCTGTCGATAAAATGATGCAACTGTGACTCTGATATTGCAACAATGACCCACTGAGAACATTGCCTAATCTCACTCTGCCATTGTGTAATTTCAATCACTATGTTAGATGTTTGAAACTAAAAGTGAAACTGGTGGCATAACCTATTTTTTTTATTAGTGCCTAATGCATATCTGCTCATGTAAGAGCACTCGTAGAGTTTTCATATTTCACTACCAGATGGTTAGTTAATCCTTGAGTGAACATGTAAAAAATGACAACATTGTTAATTCCTCATCCCAACAGATGCACCATTCAAAAAGGAAGTACATAGTAATGCGGCACACATTGTAAAAGACTTGATTTTTCCCTAAATCCTGCTTATTTTTTCATGTTTAGATCAAAGTATGAATTATTTTAATACTGCAGCATATGTGGCGTGATTGGAAATGCTGTGATAGCAGCTATACATAAAAACACAATGATTTTTTTTTTCTTTTCTGTCATATCATTTAATATAATTCCAGGGAAAGTGACTGGAGTTTGTCCCAGCTGTACAGAGCATGAAGTAAATCACTGCTCCCTGTCAGTAGACTGAAAGACAAATTTGACTGTTTAAAAATATTCCATAACGTAAAAAATACTGTAGCCTACAATGCTTATTAAGGTCGCTGATTCAAAACAGAAGTTGGCAAACTACCAGCTGGATGTCTGTCGAGACTTTGCCCAATCTGACAAACCAACTGGATAATATCAACTTGTTAAACTATTAAAATATTAAGCAGTGGTTCATTATAGGTTTTTTTTTCTTTTTTTTTGCTTTAATCTATTTCTAAATAAGTGACATAGAAGTGCTTCAAATGACATTACTAGAACTGTACTGTTATTGTTACTTTCTAAGCATTAGAAAGGTCACGTCATAGTCCTGCACTATGAAATAGCTGCTAATTGTCGTCAGCACATGCAGTAAACTCTGGTAATGAGGCATGTTTCAGGCTCCCAGACTCATAAACTGGAAGTCTACACCTTTTAATGCTGTCATGGGGTCTCCTGGAGAGGAGCAGCAAGGGGGTTACATAACGGCTCACGAAAATGAAACCCGAAGCCTTTTCAACTTCTGGTTCTCAATCGAATTGAAACATTGTGAGTAGTTTTATTAGGATCAGCTGAAGGCCTGCTACTGTAGAGAAAGTGTTGGACCCATGTTTAGTTCTAGACTATAACTAGGTTGTTCCAAAATCCAACAATCAGCACATCTTCGCATTGCAGGATATAGAACAGAGCTTTTTTCTTTTTTAATTGGAAATGCAACAATAAATAAGTCTGAGATCACAATCTGCCAATTTTTTGGTTTTCTGGCTTCAATTAGTAACTGACAGGTAATGTTTTTCACCCTTTTTATTAAACTAAAGGATTCATACCATTTTCTACCCACAGAATATACTTTATTGCATTTTAGTTTAGTTATATGTCGGTGCTTAGAAAAACACAAAGTACTGTATTAGCAAAGAAATACCTTTGTACATCATTAATTTTACCTTACAGGGACTGTAACTGTTATGGGTGATTATTGCATATTGGCGAAGACCATTAGCTGACTACTCCTTAGCTACGGTCGTCATGAAGGCGTGGCATGTCTTAGCGCAGGTTTCGCTCAAAATATTTCCATTTTTCAACCTTGTAAAAATGTCCAGGAGTCTTAGCAGGTGAGATGATTAGCAAATGTAGCAGCAAATCTTTCAGAGAATTTCTTATCAGGTAGCAAATTCGCATGCCTGCGTAAGTTTTACAGTTCTTCTCTTCTGCTGACCTGTTTGTTGCTTTCCACACACTCCAGTCTTCCACCCCACCCCGCCCCCCCACCATCTGGTATCACTGAAGAAAGAAAATACAAACATATATCATGACGATTTTTCGCCTTTTTCAGTGCAGTGTAATAAAAACAGTAATTTTTATAACATATCCTTTGCTTGCCTTGCCTCCTGAACGCCCTTCTCCCCCCCTCCAGCCCCTCACTCACATTTCTGCTTGTTAGAAAGTCTGCTCTGCTGTAAATCTTCGCTGTGGAGTTTATGAAGAAACAGACCCTGCAGGACACATCTAGAACAAGCTGTCCTCACATTTTCCTTGAATATCCTTGCTGTACATCTGTCGAAAATGCTAAGAACCGCGGAAAATAACAAAAAATGATGACAAAGTGTGATCTGTGGAGAAAATGTTATGGTGTTATATAACTGGAAAAGAGAGTCAAAACAGAAAATGAAATATTTCTTCTTTTTTGTCTGAAGTATGAGTGAAGCAGATTATATTACATTTGATTGCACGGAGCTAGTGTGGTAGCAATTATGGATGTTTAACTTCACCAGCATGAACTCCGAACATTAACACTCACAGACACATTCAGGTTCATCAAATGAGACTTATTGTTATTGCGTTCAGTGCTTTGCCAAAGGACGCTGGTCAGCCTTCAGGCCTGCGAAGTTGGATAAAGTTCAGTCACTTGTAATCTCCTTGTAAAACCCTCACAACTTTGCCGATAAACACAAAACGTTCGAATCTATTGAAGATGAGTCGTGAAACAACAGCCAAAGGTCACATAGTTTTTATCTGTTCTGAACTAAAGCCTTGGTGTTATATGTGTTGGGAGCCCGTTCTATTCTTTTGGGCGACGTGTTTGAACATGTCTGAACAACGCTGGACAGAATTAGTCTCTACAGAGGAAGTCTGCTCAGACGGAGTCGGGACGGGCGGCTTTCTGCCCTATCTGGTTTGAAATCAAACCAAACACAGCTACATGTGAAACTCTTTGTTTTGTCTGAATAAGAAAATTACTAGTTAATCTTTTCCTGGAAGAGAGTAATTTCTGTTTTTTTTTTAAGGAGTGATGCACAATATATCATAGACAAGAAAAAAAATGCACCGCAGGTTCCTTGATAGACGTAGTAGATATAATAATTAAAAAGAAGTATTGCAGGTCTAGTCCTGTTTATGTATTCAAGTTTTACTAAATGATAAAAGAGCACTAAAGTACACTCTGATCATTAATCGTTCTCCGCGGAGCTCTCTGTTAAACTCATCAGGTTTTCTAAACTGTGCGGTTGGTCTGGCTTTGTTTTCGTCCTGCAGCTCAAATCGAGGTCATCCCCTGTAAGATCTGTGGGGACAAGTCCTCAGGAATCCACTATGGAGTCATTACCTGTGAGGGCTGCAAGGTAAAGGAGAAACAAAGCACAACTTTACCCAAATTCCTTCATGCACCGATTCTTATGCGATGTATAGGTCTGATACTGGTTTCTGCTTGTCTTTGTTTCTTCCAGGGATTCTTCCGACGCAGCCAGCAGAACAACGCCATGTACTCTTGCTCCCGCCAGAGGAACTGTCTGATCGACCGAACGAATCGCAATCGTTGCCAGCACTGCCGTCTTCAGAAGTGTCTGGCTCTGGGCATGAGCCGAGATGGTAAACATTTCATTTAAGTGGGGCTCCGTAGCTCCGAAGCGAACGTCTGCGACCGCCTGCTGCAATGAAACGTAATTTCTCCCCCCGCAGCTGTGAAGTTTGGCCGCATGTCAAAGAAGCAGCGTGACAGCCTCTACGCCGAGGTCCAGAAGCATCAGAAGTCTCAAGAGTGCGCAGGCTCAAACGGCCCCGCGGCCCTGTCTCTACCCAGAGAGGACGGCGGCTGCGGCAGCGGGGCGGACGATGGCGAGGAGGGCCTGAGCCGCTCCTACAGCAGCGGGGGGTCCACGTCGACCCTCAGCGACCTGGACGACATCGCCGCGCTGCCCGACCTTTTCGACCTCCCGCTGACGCCCGAGGAGGCCAGCGAGTACTGCAGCCTGGAGCTGCTGGGAGGCGGAGGAGGCAGCACCGGGAACACGTCTAACTCCTCGTCCTCGTCTTCCGCGTCCTTGTCCAGTCAGAACTCCCCGCAGCAGACCATAATGGACACGGCAGACAGCTGCGGGAGCCAGCTCTCGCTTCTGGGACGCAGGCGGTCACTTTTGGACCAGCTGCCCGATGACTGCTCAGTAACAGACCTCGGTGAGACTGAAAACAGGAACATAACAACCGATGCTCTGTTTGTCCCCATCTTGCTGTACAATAAGAGCCACAAAAACAGGAGGTGATTTGTCTACATAAAACCAGAGCTGATCAGTTAGAGATAACACAACGGCCTATATCTGCCTGTTTCACAATTTGATTTATTGGAGCTCATTACTGGTTAATCCTTAACTATGTTTCTGCGCGGAGATAATTCTCTGATAACCGAGGACAAAGATAGATCTCATAGAGCCGGTGCACTTTATTCTGCACCATAGAGTGGAACAAGGGCAACATTATGATGGCAATATGGGGAAGCAGTAAGTTAATCTTCAGTTCAGGCAAAAGGATGGTGTCGGTGTCACATTTGTGCATATTAAAGGATCAACTTCTTTTACACACGTCTCAAGACGCCTGAAGGAGTTGTTACGTGTCAGGTTTATTGGATGGTTGCTGGCAAAAGGGAGCTGTTTTCAGACAGGCTCCAAGGGCCAGTAAAGGAAGAAATTAAAATGTGTTATTACTGGTGGAGGAGGAGGGAAAAAAAGTGAGAAAATTGACTGTTAAAACTACCCAGAAGTGCAAATCATCTTAACAGCTACGTCAATTCTTAGATGTAAAGACCGCACGGCTACAGGTCTACCTTTGCTGTATTTTTGAAACATAAACGTGCCACAATGACCTCGAAAATGCTTAGAGCAAGACAACACTGACTGTGGACATGTGTGTTTTTGCTTTCCAGAGCATATCACTCAGAGTATCGTAAAGTCTCACTTGGAAACATGCCAGTACAGCGCAGAGGACATGAAGAGATTCACCTGGGTACATTACACACCCGAAGAAACCAGAGTTTTCCAAAGCAAGGTACGCAAACAAACCAAAAAGAGCAAAGTAAAGCAAAAATGCTGTGACCTTCACAGTGATTGAGTTTCATAAAAATGCAATAAGCAACTTGTTTGCTATCGTTAAGCAATTTCTTGGGAAAGAGTCAGTGTCAAGTTTTAGATGTATGTAATTCACCAGATGTATATATATATATATATATATATATACATCTATGTA
>CAEGAF010098376.1:0-13373 GCA_903067075.1 Micropoecilia bifurca | reverse complement strand
CCAACCAGAACCCACTGAACACCAACCAGAACCCACTGAACACCAACCAGAACCCACTGAACACCAAACAGAACCCAGTGAACACCAACCAGAACCCACTGAACACCAACCAGAACCCACTGAACATCAACCAGAACCCACTGAACACCAACCAGAACCCACTGAACACCAACCAGAACCCACTGAACACCAACCAGAACCCACTGAACACCAAACAGAACCCACTGAACACCAACCAGAACCCACTGAACACCAAACAGAACCCACTGAACACCAAACAGAACACACTGAACACCAACCAGAACCCACTGAACACCAACCAGAATCCACTGAACACCAACCAGAACCGCTGTTAGCTGTACTCTCCCATCAGAACTCCTTGTTTCTCTGTGGGTTTTCCGGTTCTGGATACATTTGCAGAACAGTGTTGGGTTTTAGGTATAACTCCAAATACTGTGATCAGGTTCTGACCCAAACAGGCTGAAAGTTACAGCAAACTGCATGGATTATTTAAAACCTAATATTTGGGTGAACCACAATGTGGACATCCGTCAATTAGCAGATTTACTCCACATCGTTTGCATTTTTTTTTGTGCTTATGTAAACAACATAATTGCTTGGTGCAACGCTACGTGACACGCTATTGGCCGATGTTAGCAAAGCAGCCAATCCTGGAGGGCCATTAATGTTCCTTTGTGCTGATTGGTTGTTCCCCCAAACAGCACGTTAGCCTCTGTGCTAGTGCTAAGACGGTTCCAACTGTTTGTATTAATGCATATTAAAGTATATTTTACAGTGGCACACAATGCAACAATCCCCATGTTAATGTTATGTTAACATGTAATTATTCCACCAAATTCATCATCATCACTTTTATTTTGGCACAAATGTTGTTTTCATATGAAATTCCAGTTCTGGTTTAGGAGAAAATCCATTGTGCCCCTTGTGGTTGCCTGTTGTTGCTGCGCCTTGGTCTCTGTGGTTGTATTGTTTGTTGTTGCTGTGTTTGAACAGGTAGTTTATATTAATGCTTTGTGACTTGGACAGAACAAGAGTGAGCAGACAAAGTCCTCTGCAGTCGCTAAAGACTAAAGCTCTCCTGTCTTTCTAGAAAGAAGAGCGAGTGTCTGCACTTCGCAACCAGCTGGCCGAGCGTCAGGCAATACGCAACCGCCGCCAACCCACCTCAGGCCAGAATCAGAACCACAACGCCCCGCCGGCCGCGTCTCAGACCGACCCCAAGTCGCTGCTTCCCCCTCCGGGTTACCCCAACCCCACCGCGGACAATCACTCCCTGCCGCCATCCTTCTCCAACTCGTCCAGCCTCTACCCGGCGGACAGCAAGATGAGCCGCAACCACTGTCACAACAGCCAGATCCCACTGCTCTACAAGTAGGCGGTGAGGCAGGGGGAGACTGGGGAGACTGGGGGGATCAGGGTGGGACTGGGGGCTGATGGGGTGGGAGGACACATGAAACACAAACAGGACACGACTGCTGGGCAGGTGCCCACTGGTCAACACCTGTCCTCACCGTTCTGCATCCAAACCCAGAAACGAAGCACACATGGCGGCCGCAGCCAGAGGTCAGAGGTCGTCTGAACGTTCACGCTCTCCGTGGAGACGGGGATGTTCTTGGAAAAACGTGCGTGTTTGTGTTTTTCTGCGATTTCGTCTCTGTCTGGTGGGGTTTGTTCCTCATGCAGTAGATGGTTTTTATCGTTCTGTAATATTTGACTTGTTTCGTCATGGAGGTGTCGTCTGATTCTTTGTTCACTTTTCAGGAGAAAACTGGAAGTTACAGACTGATAAAAGCAATGTACAGATTTTATTCAGCGTTCCCGGGAACGCTGCGTTTATCCAAAAGTTGTCATGTGATTTATTTAATAGCCATATCCTAAAGGTCAGGGGTCAGCATGTGTGGATGTCTGTTGTCCAGACTGCGTTTCAATATAAACCTTGACGATAAATAGAGAGCAGACGAGACTAGATGGGATATTTGTGAAGCTTCATTAGGTTTTCATGTTTCTTTTCTTGGGGATTTTTCATTTCTTGATTGTTGTGTTATGAAAACACACAGAGTCTCACCTCCTGCTGAGTTTCTGACCCGGTTCTGTTGTTTTAAAATCAGACAAATGAGAAACTTCCTGCTTCATCAAAGTCTCATGAGGGATGTGCAGCTTGTTGTTTCCTGATATCAAGATCAGGAAACAAATTAGCGGATAGGATCCAATCATAATCTGTAAATGATGGAAGAAACTGAACAGTTCAGGTTTATGCAACAGAACAAAGACGTCCTGCTCACCAATGTGTCTCTGAAGTCCAACATGCTGCAGGCTGAAACCTCATTCCCTGTGGAGGACATGTAGGACAGCTGCTGAGCTTCCCAGGGGAGGAAGGTCGTAAGTTCACCCTGAGGTCAGACGAGAAACGTACAAACCACAAAAAAACCTGATTCCCATCAGCCAATCGGAGAAACCCAAACATCTGGGCCGATTGGAGGCTCCTGATGGACACGTCCTACCGACTGACCAGCACGGTGGTGGAGGATTGATGCTCTGTGTACCAAACGCTAAAGTTTCTCTGTTCTGATGCGTGAACCAGAGGAACTGAAACAGAACATCTTTACTTTTTCAACAAAGCTTCGACTCTTAGATAAATTCTCTGAATTGGTCCTTAAAGTTTCTATGTTTAGGTTTCTGTGTACATTTCTTTAATTCTGTAAGATTAAGCCTAAAACTGTGTGAGTGCTGCCCTCTATGGGTGGAATGTGGCTACTGCAGTTGAATTGTCCTTTTGCCTTTTGTGACTCAGTGACGCCCCCCGGTGGCGAGTCGGGAGGTGGAACCGTGAGCCTGGTGTTTCACATGTGATTTATTTCTCATATGAACACGCAGAGCAGCGAGTCTTTACTCCGACCGCAACACCACATTATGTAATAATGTAGTAAAATCAGGCTTCAAAATGAAACAAAAAACATCATTAAAATCATGCTTCCTAATAATCGGCACAAAATCTAATGACATATTTTGAGTTGAACAACATGTTGGTTAACACTGAAGGTTCTGGACCAAAAGCTGCATTTATTGGCCAAAGTTTCAATGCAGATATGATCTACAATATGATGATTAGGATGAACACAGTTTATTACATAATGTGCCACAATATTAAATCATCGTTTATAGAAAATGCTACCTCCATATTTTTTAATAATTGTTTCACAAACGAATAATATAATTACATAATGCAGAGGAAAGTATTGCAAGGATTTTAATAAGTTAAAACCAAATTACTGCATAATTTGGTTTTAAATTATTACATAATTTGGTTTTAATTATGTTTTTTTATGGTTATTTTAAAACCCAGTTGCTTTTTTACATAATGTGGCGTTAAAAGAACGACAGAGAGAGAGAGAGAGACTGCAGAGGTGAGGAAGAGCGAGGGGCTGATGGCAGAACCGCCGCTGGTTCTGGTCAGACCAGAACCTCTGCAGGTCACCAGAACCTCTGCAGGTTCTCATCAGAACAGAACCTCTGCAGGTTCTCGTCCTGATCCCTGTGGGTTGTGTCTCGTAGTTCCGCCCACTTTGGTTTATTTCTTCCAGAGGTTTTGGGTTCCCAGTGAGGCCAGTTAGACTTTAACAGCTCAGTGATTGTTTGAAACATGGCGGCAGGATAAAACCTTGGAGTCATGATGGGACTGAAGCTAAAGATATTAAAAAAACCTCAGTTTGTCTCCAGGTGTCTTGTTATGGAGACACCCAGGGGTCAGAAGAATAAACCGTTACATGAGAGAGAGGCTCAGATGTGGCTGACACACTTCTCCACTAATGAACCTTGATGCATTATGTTGTTGGCGCTGACAAAACGCTAACAGCTCCTACATCGTCCTGAACGCTTCGTTCCTGAAATGCTTCCACAGACAGATGAAGTTTCTCATTTATCTGATTGTCTGAAACATCTGTCTTATCTTCAGAGATTCACACAACCTGCAATATACAAAATACTGTAACTGACCTTTGACCCCAGTTGTAAATCGGTCATTCAGGTCTGGGTCAACAGTTGTTTGGTGAATTATTCTGAATCCAGATTAACGTTTGGCTGCTGTTGATGTCAGAAAGATGCAGTTTTAGATTCAACAGCAGGAAAAACTCCTGAAACTGCCTTTAAGTGAGTCGAAGACTCTAAACGTGTTTATTCGCCAGATTTAAAAATCTAAATGAAACGTTTAATCGGCTTCACATTTGCTTGGTTTCAGCTTAGTTTGCTCTCTTACTACAGAACATAGAAGATAATAATCATAAATCCCGCAGTTGCAGCAGCTCCTTGCTAAACGTCTCACATCCCTGAACATTTTCATATTTTAGCTTTGTCCTGTTTCACTGGGGCTTCATCTGAGAGATCAAAACAAAGTAGTCCAAATGTTCAAGTGCAAGGAAAATTGTATATTTTTATAACTGATTTAGATCTGAAAAGTGTGGCATGCCAGTGTAAAGAGCACCTGTGAGTGAATAGCTTGTAGAATGGAGGATGAAGCTCAGGTTTTCTTCCTCGACTGTCTGGATTTAGCTCCATCTGTCCACAGAGCATGATGCTGCCACCACCATGTAGTGGAGGAGCTTCTTCTTCGTTCTGTTTCCCTTACGTGGCAAATTGCTGACTAATGGTTGCCATGGCAACTCCTCACAACTCTGCACTACTTCCTGCTGGCCATGAAATCCTAGAAAGCCGCCTGAGGTCTGTGGGAGCATGAAGGGAAAGTCAATGGGGTTTGGGAACTTTTTGCAAAGCTTTGTGAATAAACGCATGATTTTTGTTGCACTTCATCTCTGTGAGCTTTTTTTTTTAATTTTGATGAAGATGTTCATAAATAATTTCAGGGTTTTTTTTCCTTTTTGTCCAAACGTGTCAAAGTTGAAGATGAAGGAAGAGAATCTGTTTTATTGTGAAGGAACCACCAATAAGCTCCATCCGCAGGTAAAACTAGTTCATCAGATATTCTCCAGCCGCTGACTGTGAATCTGCACTTTAGCCCAAACGATGACGGACGTTCAGGTTTACAGTTTTAGCTCAGCGGGTCGGATTGTGTAACATATGAATGCAGCAAAACCACAAGAAATGTTCTATTATCCTGCACATGTATACTAATAAACATGGATTTGGGGATATTTGTACACACTATATCTAAAGATCTTAAATGTTAATATATTTCAGAGTATGTGTATGCTAATATGTGGTAATATGAATAAATAGTTTTTTCACTGGAGAAGCCGTCTCCTGTGGCTCCACTAGGGGTCACCAGACGTCTGTTTCTGACTTCCTGAGACCTTAATGGTGGTTTATCATTTGAGGTTGGTGGTGTTTGTGTGGAGACATTTTTCTGGATGACCTGTGGGAGTGGAAACAAAAGGAAGAGCTCATTAAGCAGAAAGTTGGTTTGTTTCCAGCAGCCGGAGCCTCATTACCGGGACGATGGGGGCAAACGCAGACAAACCGCTGCCACTGCTGGTGGTCAAGTGTGTTTTTAGACGATGATGTTGTGATGCAAACCTGCTGTGGTGTAGTCCCATGATCCCACAACACACACACACACACACACACACACACACACACACACACACACACACACACACAGAAAGCAGCTTCCCGTGTCGTCTCAGTTTCCAGCTGACTGTGTGTGGTAATGGTGGCTGAGGAGAGGAGGAAGGTTGCAGGGTGTGTGACTCTGTGTGTGTGTGTGTGTGTGTGTGTGTGTGTGTGTGTGTGTGTGGGTTGTGAGGGGGCGTCACCGGGGAAAACCCGATCTGGGCTGAGACTTCTGCGGGCCTCCACCTGACACAGCAGTCAGTGGGTCACTGAAAACGAGCAGGAAAGTCCCTCCGCTGCTGTGAGCTAACAAAGGAAGTATCTGCTGGCTGGGGAGGAATTTCAAACAACTTTTGCCAACTTTGTGTGAGAGTGTGTTTAAGAAAGAGGGTGTGTATGTATGCGTGTGTGTGTGTGTGTGTGTGTGTGTGTGTGTGTGTGTGTGTGTGTGTGTGTGTGTGTGTGTGTGTGTGTGTGTGTGCAATCTGGAACTTCCAACTCGGCTTCAAGTCTCTCAAGTCTCAGAAATCTGCTTCAGTTTTTGTTGATTTTTCTGCATTTTTATTCATATTAAATATAATATTAAACCAAAAATCCCACAAATTTAAATACCAATAAATATAAATAAATATATAAATGTAAATAGTGGAAAAATACACTTCAATCTGCTACAGCAGAAGTCTAGTCTTACAATCTGAGATCAACATAAATAAAGTCCAAAAGTGCCTAAAACAGAGATAAAGTTTCAAACTGTTACAGTTCATAAAGGTCCATCTCCATGGAGATGTTAGCATTTCTACATCACCTTCAGGTGGAATAAAAGTGTAAAAATGTGCGTTTTTCTTGTTAAACCCTGTCCAGGATCCGTCCCTTAGTATCACAGCAGCGGCTCACAGCGCGAACACGCCGAAGAAGGTCTTGCCCTCGTCCGTGTCCAGCTCCTTCAGCTGGTTGGTCTCCGTCTCCAGCGTGTCGCCTCTGTCCAGCTGGAACACGGCGCCCAGGTAGATGGTGCTGTAGCAGCCGAGGCCCGACCGCTCGCCGTCCTCCTGGACGCTCTGGCAGGCCGACCTGACGGCGCTCAGCAGGGTCACCTCGGTTCCGAAGGCCTGAGACATCCTGCGGACGCGGTGGCTGAGGGACGGCGGGCGCCACTCGCCCTCCTGGTCGCCGGACCTGGACACCCGGAAGGACACCTGGCTGTAGACGAAGTACAGGCCGCTGTCTGGGATGACGATGTGGTTGTTATGGAGACGGAAGCCGCCCTGGGAGAAGGCCTGACCCACGCGGTCGCGCCACTCCACCGCCGTGGCGTTGCTCGTTTCCTCGTAATGACCTGAAAAGATTCACAGGTTAAATCTCTGCCGTGGAGCCGCAGGTGGGTCAGCACTGCAAAACATCTAATATTACACAGTATTTCTGGCTAGTTTGAGTGCAAACGTCTCAGTCCGGTTGGTAAAACATGAGGCTTGTTTTAGGTAAATCATGTCTTAATCTTGAAGAAAACCTTCAGCTTCCACTAATGGATTATTTCACTTCCAACATGGGAGAAATGTCTTATTATGAGTGAAATAATCTCCCAGTGGAACTAGAACTTCTGTATAAATATCAAATAATTATTCATTTAAAACAAACTGGAAACAAGACCAAAGATACCTGGTGAGATTTTGTGATTTTGAAAAATGTTTGTTTTTCCTGATTTTGTAGTTTTTCATATCAATTATTTTCATTTTGAGCCTGAAAACATAAAAATTCCCACATAACTCCATGTTTTGGTCCATTTGATGTGATTTTTAAACATTAAATGATGTTTTGGTCAGTTATCAGTACTTTAGTAGACTTTATTTTTTCACGAGTCATTTTTCTAATGACTAATTTTTACGTTAACTTTTGTAAAAACACGTTGAAGCAGTGAAACTCTTCCTTCAATGAAACATCTGGGAGCTGCAGGCCAGGACTCACCTTCTAGATGAATGGCTGCTTTTGCCTTTTTGCTCATTTCTTGCAGCGTGGAGTGAGCGCCTGAGGAGGAGACCAACATGAGCTCAGATCATCCTTAACTTTCTGTCTTCATGTGAATAAACACCAGCTGATGCTCACCTGTAGCCTCATCAGAGTCCATTCTGAATGGTGCTGCTGTGTGTCCTGCCTGCGTCTGGAGGAGAGGAAGCATCGATTAAAAACCTGCTCCAGAGGTGGAACCAGACTTCAGATTAAACCCAGACATTCAGGAGAATCTGCTTACTGTTGAATGTGATCTTTCGAGCTGGTACCAGACGTAGAGCCGGGCGCCTCCCAGGCACAGCGCCAGGAGGAGCAGCACCGCCAGCATCTTCCACAGCCACCCTGTGGACGACTTCTTCTGCACCAGGACCTCCATCCTGTCCTGAGGCCCGGCCTCCACGTCTCCCGCTGTGATTTTGTATCCCGTCATCCTCTGGTGTCCGACTGAAACGCTTGGCAGTCTGCTGGAGCCGGCAGCCTCTCTGCTCACGCCTGACTTTGAGTTAGAATGAACTTCTGCCAGCACGACTCGTAGTATTTATGCTGTGGCGGCTGCTCTTGCAGAAGGGAAACTCCAGTTATGTCACAGAGAGTGGAGAGCAGCTGTAGCAGCGCGCCGCACCGCAGAGGAAAGAAAAGTCACAGAATTTCTCTGTGTGTGTGTGGAGCGTTGCGTTGAGCTGCGGTTTCAGGACGGGAAAGTGGATGGAGTTTTTTAAGATGGACAGATCGATCCACAAACATTCAGACATGAGACAGACTCAGATCTGAGGTTGGAGCCTTCAGATGCCATAACAACAAATCATCCACACCTCAGTCCGCAGTCATTTCTGCTGCCGGCTCGACCTGCGCAGCCGGAATCAACCCTGGAGTTGTTCAGTTTTCACTCCAGCAGTTTATCTCTGATCTGATCTGTGATCAGTTTGATGCAGGGCTGAAAGTTCAGAGACCATAATTACTGTTTTAATATTATTATTTACTCAACAGCCAAAGATGCTTTAAAAATTCACCAAAGGAAAGTGAATGAGAAAAGCCATGTGTTGCCTTAAAGTGATTTCTTTTTCTGTTTGAGCTGATATTTGTGTCTTTGGGTGAAAAATCCTCTGGAAGTTCTGTTCAGTCTGAAAAGCAAAACCTGGCAGCTCCCCGCTTTCCGTTTCACAACATGGAGGTGATGCAACCCACCCGCCCGGCCGGTTCCTGCTCCTCAACGCTCCCTTCTCACTTTCTCACCTGACTTTCAGCCGACTGTCTGATTTCATCCCGAAGCTCCAGTCAGCTTGGACTTAAAATCAATTCTGATCCATTTTAAAGTTCAGTCTGAACTTTAGGAGTCAGTCAGATTCAACCCAGGCTCTGTTTCAGTCCGGAGACGTTCATATTGTTCAGAAACGATGGATTCTCTTAACCAAATACGCCTGGTGACATTATGCATTTCAATCAAATCAAGAATTTTATATTGGACTAAAGACATGCCATGAATTTGGACTGCATGAGTCCAAATTCGTCAGCTTCCCTCTTTCAGTGTTATGAGGTTTGTTTTGATGCTCCAGCTGTGACAGAGTGAAGCCGCCTGCAGCAAAAACAGAGAGAAGGATGTTTGTGTGGAAGCAGCAGCATCTGACTGTAAAACTCATAAAAACCACAGAAGAAACGCAGAGACCAGATCCAGCATCAGAGGAGCAAAACCACAGCATTTCTGCAAAGAGCAGACGAACACGGGCAGAACCTCCAGAACCACACGGATCCAAACGATCAATGATTCATGATTATGGGTGATTACTAACCAATGTGAAGAAAAAATGTCTGGAATCTTCTTTGGAATGAGATTTTGTCTGGGATAAAATCTAAGAAATACTGGTTGCTATGGTTATTCCCACGATCTGAGATTAAACACTCGAAATAAGACATTCCAAGTTAAACAAAAGCACATAATCTCTAAGCATAATCTCAGCTCAGGAAGGTTTGGTAATCCAATGATTCAGGATTTAACAAGACCAGCTTGGTTCTGTCGGCTGAACGCCTGAAAAACGCGGCTTCTTGTTACAGCATCTGTTTGATCTGAAACGCTGAAATCTGCACAGCAAAGAGCCCAGTGTTGATTTAACTCTGAAGAATGTGGACTATATAAACACTGAGAAAGTGTTAATATCAACTCTGTGGGAGTTAAATCAACACTGGGAATTATGTTGTTAACTCCCACAGAGTTGATATTAACACTTTCTCGGTGTTCATAAAGTCCACACTCTTCAGAGTTAAATTAACACTGGGCTCTTTGCTGTGTGATAAAGAACTGATCAATTAATCCATCAGTCCAATTAATCCATCGGTCCAATTAATCCACCAGTCCTGTTTTTGGACTGTGAGGAAGTCGGAGGACCCAGAGAGATCACTGACATGCAGAGGGAGAAACAGAAAACCTTCAACCTGTAAGATAAAAACTGTTTGGTGTAACAAACCTTCAGAGGTTGAGCGGCTGTTGCTGACCGTTAGCTAATCATTAATCATTAATCATCAGGTATCATCACTTCCAGTTTCTACTTTTATCCGTCCGCCTCTGGTTCTGGACGCTCCTTCAAGTTTGTCCTCTGCAGAAAAAACAAGGTGCTGATGTATTTATGGAAATGTTTGTGTTAAGCCCACAACCTAAATGTGACTGTTTCCTTCAGGAGCTTCACTGGACTCTTTCTGATGGTTCTGTTCAGGTTCTGTTCAGGTTCTGTTCAGGTTCAGCCGGAATATTGTAAAAACACGGTTCAGAAAAGTCATTTAAATACATAAAATATTTTCTGCCATCTTGTAAATGATGTCACACAAACACAATTTTGAGCGTATAAAACTTATTCACCCATCTAGGATTATTTTTTACACTTTTTATTGTTTTTATTAATCAATCATGATCAACAGAACTCAACAGTTTTTTGGGTTGTTTTTACCAAAAAATACGAAATAGCCCGTTAATGTCAAAGTGAAAATGGATTTATACAAAATATAAATGAGGACAATTAATTAAAAATATTTAACATGAAATCAGTGATTGGTTCATCGTTACATCACTCCAACCAATCAGAGAAGAGCTCATTAAAAGTATCAGTCAGGGGAAGCTGCCCATCAATCCACACAAAGGATCTTCTACTAATTACTCACTGAAAGGGTGAATATTAATGTAATCACTTAATTTTATTTAATTCTCATTATTTTTTAGAAATGTTGTTTTATATAAAAGTGGATTTTTTTTTGTAAAACCCAGTTTAGTTGATCCTTGTTGATTTGTAGATGTTTAGCTGTTTTAGTTCCCCTCCTACACTAAGTTTGATTTATTCATCTTTTTAATTAGAAACTGTAGGCACATCCTTGTTGCCGACGGCGACGGCTCATCGGACTGTTGGTGGTTCTGCTTGGTTCCTGCCATGTTGGGGCTGCTAAGGCAGATCTTTAACGCTGTTGCCATGGCGACAGTGATTAAGAACCATGAGATGGGGGGGCGACATGAGCAACTGCTGCTAATAACGTTTTCCTTCCAGTGAGTCACCAGGATGACATCGTTTCTGTTGATGACATGTTTTATTTTGGACTCCGCCTCCGCGCATCAACGGCCTTCCTGTTGCTGGACTCTGTCCTCCATCTTGTTCTGCTCCGGCCTCCTTCCCGGACCGCAGCGCTCCAGATGAACCGGGCGGTTCTGTTGGACCGTCTTCCACTCTGCTGCCATCAGAAGCTCCTCTTAGCAGCATCTCATCCTGCTTCCAGCCAGGTTCTGATGGGTCTGGTGGTTCTGGTGGGTCTGATGGTTCTGGTGGGTCTGGTGGTTCTGATGGTTCTGGTGGTTCTAATGGGTCTGATGGGTCTGATGGTTCTGATGGTCCTTATGGTTCTGATGGTTCTGGTGATTCTGATAGTTCCGATGGTTCTGGTGGGTCTGATGGTTCCGATGGTTCCGGTGGGTCTGATGGTTCTGGTGGTTCTGGTGGGTCTGATGGTTCCGATGGTTCTGGTGGGTCTGATGGTTCTGGTGGTTCTGATGGGTCTGATGGGTCTGGTGGTTCTGATGGTTCTGGTGGTTCTGATGGTTCTGATAGTTCCGATGGTTCTGGTGGTTCTGATGGTTCTGGTGGGTCTGATGGGTCTGGTGGTTCTGGTGGTTCTGATGGTTCTGATGGTTCTGGTGGTTCTGATAGTTCCGATGGTTCTGGTGGTTCTGATGGTTCTGGTGGTTCTGATGGTTCTGATAGTTCCGATGGTTCTGGTGGTTCTGATGGTTCTGGTGGGTCTGATGGTTCTGGTGGTTCTGATGGTTCTGGTGGTTCTGATGGTTCTGATGGTCCTGATGGTTCTGGTGGACCATCAGAACCACCAGAACCAGAACCACTCTGGGTTTCTGTGATCTCTGCTGTATCCAGATTTAAAAACTTCATGCTGGTTTTTATAATTGGAGCTTTAATTATTTTTGAGTTTTTATTTTATTCTGTAATAATTTTTGGTTTATTTTTATTTATTTATTCTGTTTGTTTTACTTTGTGACGTTTCTTTTCTATCCTTTGTGTTTTTATGGTCGTATATTTATTGTATCAAATGTAAACTGGTCATTTTTAAATTCCTTTATTATTTAACTATTATTTTTGTTTTATTATTTCTTTCATTACTTGTCAGATTTTTTTGTTTCTTCTCCTATTAACAATGATAGTCATTATAATCATTATAATTATTGATCATTACTATCATTGATAGAATTATTAGTATTGTTGTTGTTAATTGGTTTAGTTTTATGAATCTTCATTTATCTGCCATGAAGATTTCATTTTTTAAAATATTTTTAACATTTCTTTGAATATTAGTTTAGGGTTATTATTGTGAAATAAAAAATAACAACAGTAACAATAATAATATTAGTAGAAACATGACCAATTGTTACTGTTATGATTATTTGGTAAAAAGATTGCTAAAATGCTAAAGCATTTAGCAGTAAAAAAGCTAATGCTAAAATGCTAAAGCAGTGATAAAGCTAATGCTACAATGCTAAAGCAGTGATAAAGCTAATGCTAAAATGCTAAAGCTGCGAAAAAGCTAATGCTAAAATGCTAAAACGGTGAAAAAGCTAATGCTAAAATGCTAAAGCAGTGATAAAGCTAATGCTAAAATGCTAAAGCAGCGAAAAAGCTAATGCTAAAATGCTAAAGCAGTGAAAAAGCTAATGCTAAAATGCTAAAGCAGTGATAAAGCTAATGCTAAAGCAGTGATAAAGCTAATGCTAAAATGCTAAAGCAGTGATAAAGTTAATGCTAAAATGCTAAAGCAGTGATAAAGCTAATGCTAAAATGCTAAAGCAGTGCCTGTAGGAAGTGGTTTTATTTTGGAACAGACCTTTCATTAATGCTTTCAGCTTTATAGTTGTTGAAAATGTTATTTTCAATGTTTTTTTAATCAGTTATTTAATCGATATTTTTATTGATGAATTCTTTTGCTTCTCTGCTCATTTTGTATGCTGGTGAATGTGTTGATTTTCCTGAGGCTGCTAACTGTGGCCCATGGGATTGTGGGTAAACTGCGTGATGACTTTAAATCCTCGCTGCAGGTTAAACCAGTCAGGAAACTCTTCCTTCCTTTCTGTCCCACCTTGACTTGTTCATTCCGGCGTTGCAAACACAATCCGACCACAACAAGTTGCCGGATGACATCATCCTCACCATCATCCTCATCATCACCCACATGACAAACAAACAAACACACACACACACACACACACACACACACACACACACACACACACACACACACACACACACACA